>VZQC01009723.1:620011-709228 GCA_009823505.1 Rhizomys pruinosus
GTTTGTCCAGGAAAAACCTTTCAATCCTATTAATGAAGCACTAACAATTAGATATATAGGTATTTAAACAGTACTAATTATTATGGTAGGTTACTTTGGTATAGACACAGATGTTTGGATGGTATACTAATCCATGAATTATATTTTTTCTGTAAAAGATGACAAGGTCTTACTGTGGCTTATAACATCTCCTATCCACTAGAGGATGTACGCTTGTGGCATCAGCCGTGGGTTATTCCTCCAAGGAGAGAGCTAATAGCCAATTAGATTTGGGATATACAGACATATGCCTGCCACTTCTGCACAGTATTTCCAGGCAGTTGAGGTATAGCTGATGCTGACGGAGGAGTCTTGCTTGACTTAAGGAGACCAATTTTTTGCTTTACTGATTTAGTAGCCTTTGGGAACACTCTCTTTTATTCCAGAGACCAACTGTACACTTGCAAGTGTGGTCTCAATACATCTTTCCCATGCTTGCATCAGGTCTTTGACAGCAGTGCCTTACCGCCTCTCTTCTTGCAGGTATCCCAGTTTACAGGCAAGGAACCTTTACCTTTTGGGGGGACTTGGGTGCCCTGGCCAACATCTCCTTGGTAGAATAATCCATTGCTGATATCAGAGCTCCTCTGTATTAATATATTTTGCTTAAGCACAGCTTAAAGAGACTTTAGTATTATATTTGTTTCTGAAGAGAGAATAATCCTTTTCACAGTTCCTATGTCTATTAGTCAATTAAAGAAAGCAGTTTTACCAGTTTTATAAGAGATTACCTCTATAACAGTCAGCTCTAATTTACAGTTAGAGAATGACTTCATTACCATCATATTTTTCTTTGTTCTATGAAGAGGAGGTAAGAAACTCTCTCATATTAAAACTTTGCAGCACCTAGAAGGTAAGGTTCATTAGGACTCATTATAAACAGTTGTTACAAATAGGATCCACAGAGATATTTGATGCCCATAGCAGTCTGAGGCTTTTCTTCCTTTTAATGTTTAGACGGGCCAACTTCTCTACTGGTATTTCTTGGTACATCCTACACAATGCAAAGCTATATATTTTATTTCTCATCTGTTAAGTTGGTGACGTTTTGACCTGTAGGAACATACAAATCTTTTCCCCCTAGTTAGTTTTAAGATTTAAATTGAAAAATTTTTCACAAAAAGGTTTAATATATAACTGTATCCCCCTTTTTATTTTAGGTGTTTATTTTTTGATCCATGAGTTTCAAAAAGGCAGTTGTAGTACACATACCTATAGGCAGGAATCAAGGTGTAAATTTCATTAAATTTACCCAAGCTGTTTTGGGTGACTATATGTTGTTAATTTGGGAAGCAAACTTTATTCCTTAAGTTAAATTATCTTACAGGTAAAAGAGAATGTTGTAAGATGATACTGTATAACACAAAGATTATAGAGAACATTTGTATATGTTAATCCCAAAATTATTGTTATACAGATTTTAAGTAAAACAAATGTGGACAACAATAACAATTTATATTTCCAATTAACTTAGATGTATTACCATTTTTGTTAAAAAACCTTTAAACCAATGTTGTTTAATATAGGCATTTTTACTTTTACTAAGTCCTCAAATACCATGTAATTTGTAGATAGAGTTTGGGCAAAATTGGATACTTGTTGAACTCACATCAATTAAATTACATTAATAGAATATAGACCTGTGTCCCTCTCTCAACCCTCCCACCCCTCCAGATTCACCATTTCAGTCAGTTTTTTGATGCAGTCTTTCTGATGTTGTTCTTTAAATATGCATCCCTCTCCACAAGAAATATTTACAACTAGGTTATTGATGCTAGCATCCACAGATGAGGGATACCATTCGTTGTTTGTTTTTCTGGGACTGTGTTACTTCACTTAACATAATATCTTCTAGCTGCATCCATTTACCTGCAAAGATGCATTTCTTGTAGACAGCATATAGATGGGTTCTGTTTCCTAATCCAATCTCCCAGTCTATGTCTTTTGATTGGGAAGTTTAGTCCATTAATATTTAAGGTTATAACTGATAGGTGTGTGTTGCTTCCTTTCACCTTATTATCCATTTGTGGTTTGGGTCTAAGTTTCTACTTCTGCAGTTATGCTTTTATTAATTTCTCTTTCTAGGTGTCTGGGGATAGTTGCTCCTTTCTTCTGTTCTTTGAATTGCTTCAAGTATTCTCTGAAGGGTTGGTTTTCCAGACATGTATTCTTTCATCTTATTTATGTCATGGAAGACTTTTCTCTCTCCTTCAACATTTTTGCTGGGTATAGTAACCTGAGTTGGCATCTATAGTCCCTTAACACTGGGAATGCTTTGCTCCATGTTCTTTTTTCTTTCATAGTTTGCACTGAGAAGTCAGTTGTAATTCTGATAGGTTTCCCCTTGTATGTAACTTGTTTTTCTCTTGTGGCTTTCAGAATTTTGTCTTTGTTTTGGGCATCTAGCATTTTAACTATGATATGGTGTGGAGAGTTTCTTTTCTGATCTTGTCTGTTTGGACTACTATGTGCTTCTTGTATTTGTATTGGTTTGTCTTTTTCTAGTTTGGGGAAATTTTCATCTATTACTCTGATGAAGATCTGATCAATACCATTCTTTTGGGATTCTTATCCTTCCTCTATTCCTATGATGCGAAGGTTTGATCTTTTCATAGTGTCCCACAATTCCTGGTTGTTCCACCTTTGTGTATTTTTAAATTTTTCATAATCTTTACTTGAGGTTTTTAGTTGTTCTGTGTTATCTTCCAGGTCTGATATTCTTTGTTCTGCTTCCTCCATTCTACTTCTGAGGCTTTTCCCATTCCTTTCCTCTTGAATGGATGAGTGTTTGATTTCCTTTTTCATTTCCTCTTCTGATTTCTTTAGTATTTCCACTTCCTTTTGGAGCTTCTCAATCTCTTCCTGTAGCTCTTTGCTTTGCTGGTTGGTTTCCTTATCTTTTTCAGCATGGGATCTTTTCAGTGCTTCCACTTCCTTCTGGAGTTTGTCATTCTCTCTCTCTAGGTCCTTCTTGAGTTTTTCATTCTCTCTCCTTAGTTCTCTGACTTGTTCTTTATAGTATTTGACTTCTTTGAGTATGTCCGCAATTGTTCTTCTGAGATTTGTGTCCTGGGCCATGCCCAGGGGGATCCCACTGTAGGACTCTCCCACAGGGTTGGTAGAGCTTGGTGTGGGATTATCCTGCACCTTTCCCATGTTGTCCCTTCTTCGTGTCCCTGTCATGTGGGTTTCTCTATGCCTGTATTACAATGGGAATCCCAAGTGCCTCTTCACTGTGTTGAAGGCTTGCTTTTCTTGTCTCCTTCAGATGCCTTTTTTTATTTTCCTCCTTGTTTATGGAGTGTTGACTTGTCTAAGTTTTAGGCTTTCTATTGGAAGTCTAACTCACTCTTCCCTTTCTGTTCTGAAGGTTCTCCAAATTATCCACCTGGACACTCCCTTGGCAATTCCAGTTGGGGGGTGGGGTATGCCTGTTTATCTTGTGCCCTGGTACTCTATGCTTCAGGTGGTCCTGGGAAATCCCCAATATAAGCTCTGTGCACTCAAGTCTCACAGTGGCAATAGGCCCACACTTTATACCAGCTAGCAGGACAACTCCACCCCCACAGCCACACAAGGCAATTGAATCAAACCAAAGACAATTAAATCTAACCAAATAATCCACCTGGCTGAAGTGCCCAGCTCCTACCTGTGCTTCACGTGATCCTGGGAAATTCCCGATCTAAGCTTTGTGCACTCAAGTCTGGAATAATTAATTTATAAAAGAAAAATTTTTATTATATCTTTTCAGAAGTTTTTAGTTGATGATGGGTAAATTCTTGACTTGAAACTTTGGTGGGAATATCAGAGAGCAATGAGAAGGGAAAGGGCATAGCAAACTACTCATCTCCTGGCCAGTAAGCAGAGAATGAGGGCAGACCCAGGTCCCAGGAGCTCCACATATCCAACTTGATGTCAGTACCCTCTCTAGACCCTTCTTAGAGGTCTCACTGCCTCCCAACATTGCCATCCTGGGGACCAAATGTTCTACACAGAGACCTTTGGTGAACACTTATCCAAATAATTATACTGGTTATTCAAAATAATTACACATATTTGCAGAATATAATCTTAAAAAGTTCATGAAATGAAGCTCCCCATTTTTAATTTTTTAAATTTTATTTATTTATTTTATGTGTATGAATGTACTGTCTGCATGCAGGTCTGTGCACCCATGTCGTGCAATGCCACGGAGGTCAGAAGAAGGTGTCGGATTCCCCTGGAACTGTAGTTCTCCTGGAATTGGAGTTACTGACAGTTCTCAGCCGCCATGTGGGTGCTGGGGATCGAACCCGGGTCCTCTGCAAGAGCAGTCAGTGCTCAACTGCTAGGCCATCTCTCCAGCCCTAAGCTCCCCATTAATTCATGTTTGAATCGATGTTAGTATTTTCTTGAGGGAAAAGAAAAAAAATATGACTTTCCCCTAAGGGGGTTAAAAATGAGTAGGGAAACGGGAAGGTTAAATAGGTTGGGGGACAAAGAGTCTGGAAGCTATTTGCTCAGAACATTATTTTATCTATTAGTTTGTATGTGAGATCTAAAGGAATGAAAGAAAAGAACTTTGGCAGTATTTTAAAATGAGCATGCATCCATATTTTAATTTGACTAGACATTTGCCATAGAGTTACAGTTGACAAGTAAGTATTCTCAAAACCATCTGCTTTTCTTTCTAAAGCCAAATTACTTAGCAAAGGACAAAATCTCAGTGGTCTCTTAAGTTTCTTCTGGCTTTGAATTCTTTTTTTAATATTTTATTATTATTAAAGTTTGTGTATATGATTGTTTTGTCTGTCTATAAATGCACCATGCACAAACAAAGCCCCCATAATCCTGGAGAGAATATCAGATCCCATGGAACTGGAATTCTGGACACTTGTTAGCTGCCATGTGGGTGCTGGGAATCAAACCTGGGTCCTCTGGAAGAACAGAAAGTGTTTTTTAAATACTGAGCCATCTCTCTAGGCCCTGTTTTTAAATTCTCAGATGGTTTGACTGCTTTCAAACACTGTCTCCACTGCTTAAAGGGGCAGAAGGAAGTTACCTATCCACACGATTATTATATCATTTGCTTTTCTGTGGCCTTGATAGAACATTGTAGCCAAGGCAAGTTAGAGAGGGAAGAGTTTATTTTGGTTACAGTTGGGGAGGAATAAGAGCACATCGTGTGAAAGCATGGTAGCTGAAGTAGCTAGAGCAGGGAGCTGAGAGCTCATCTTGAAACAGGCACAGGAAGTAGACCAGGACAGATTGGAAGTGGGATGAGGGCATATGTTCTCAATGCCCATGCCAAGTGATGTGCTTCTTCCGCTTCTTCCAGCATGGCCACACCCACTAAACTTCCACAAACACTGCCACTAGCTGTGGTCAAGTATTCAAACAGTTGGAGCCTATGGGGAAACATTTCTCATTCAAAGTATCACAGCTATTGTCAAGACTGATTCAGGGAATAACTAATCTACACAATGTTATTACTGCTCCCCAACAGATAAAGATGGCTTGCCCTTTTGAAAATTAATTGCACTATCTCTGACTGTGTGAGATCCTGCTTGAGCTCCACAGAGCACTCTCATAGACCCAGTCAAGTCTCACAGCAGCCTCGGGACTTAGATGTGATTATCTTCAGTTGGTAGTAAAAGAAGAATTGAAAATAAGAGAGTCTTTTCCACTATCACACAGTATTTTAAGTTAAAATCTACCATATTTGAACTGTATTACCTATAATAAGATGGGCACAATGAGGAAGACACAGACTCTGTCAGATCTGTCATTAGTGGAGGGGATCAAAAGAAATAATAATACTCCACTGTGAAGCTTATCTCAAGAATGACAAAAAAGGATTGAGAGAATCCTGTAATTAATCTTGTTCCTAACAATTCTTTATCCCCCATAAGCACATGAATAAAAACCTTAAGCCTTTGGAAATCCACATCAAGGTGGCCATTTTTGTCTTTCTCAGGTTAGATAGTATGTATATATATATATATATATATATATATATATATCACATACGTAATTGTAAAGATTGGATTTAATTTCAGTGTACACACAACACCTGCATACAGAATTATGTATAAATGAATGATGCCATGTTTAAGTCTGCTGAATTGAATTACCTCGTGTAGCAAATGTGCATTCCACAAATCTGAATGCCAATAGGGCTAATTCAGTGAGAGCCATGTACTGCCGTACTGCCAAGAGTTACAATTGTAATATTTATTAAAGAAGAAAATCCCGTTTGCTGCAAATGCAGAAAAAAGCTGTCCATTTTTTCAACATTCCTAGATAACTATTTACTATGGAGCCTTGTGTCGACTGCCTTCCTGTACATAAAATGCACATTAAAATTGAAAATTGAAAAACAAAGACTTGTTGTCATGTCTACGTTGAGGGTTGGGTGATGGTGTATTATTTGGTTGCAAAAGGAAGGTAGATCCAGAAATGTGCTCAGTAAAGGAGATGGGAACGGCACAATTGGACTTGCATTTTACTTTTCTTTCCATTCAGGCTGGAGTGGCTTGTCATCCACTGTTAAAGTTGGATCTCTGGAGTGGCTTGTCAGCCCTGCCTGAAGTTGGATCTCTGGCTGCAGGGATTGCCTACAGACTATGGGTTAAAAAGATGTTTTAGAAGCTGGGCATGGTGGTGCACACCTTTAATCCCAGCACTTGGGAGGTAGGGGCAGACAAATCTCTGCGATATCGAGGCCAGTCTCGTGAGTTCCAGGCCAGCTGGGGCTAACTCCAATAAAGAATCATTAGAAACCAATGGGCTGGAAAGATGGCCTAGCAGTTAAGAGCACCGACCACTCTTGTAGAGGACCTGGGTTTGATCCCCAGCACCCACATGGAAGCTGAGAACCATCTGTAACTCCAATTCCAGGAGAACTCCAGTTCCAGGGGAATCCGACACCATCTTCTGACCTCCGTGGCATTGCATGACACGGGTGCACAGACCTACATGCAGACAGTACATTCATACACATAAAAAAATAAATTAATTAAATTAAAAAAAGAAACCAAATAAGGCATTAGAAGAAAAGAACTTAGCTTGATTTGTTTATATGTTTGTTCTAATTATGCTTTTTTGACTTAACCAAATTTCTTTTATTCTACATATAAACAAAATGTATAGTTCTTGAGAAAAACGTTATTACATCAAAATTATCTATCACATGAGCACACGATTATTTGTATAGATATTAAGAATATAGAGAGCTGAGGAGAGGCTCAGTCAGTAAAGTGCCTGCCCAGAAGCAAACAGATCCAAGTTTAGATTCCCTACATATAAAGCCAGACATAGGTGGATGAGAGAGATTGTTCAGCAGTTAAGAACACTTACTCTCTTCAGTACCCATGATCTACACAGCTGCTAACAGCTATCAGTAACTCCAGTTCCAGAGGATCTGATGTCTCCTTTGGCCTCCATGAGCACTGTATTCATGTTGATTCCATACATACATGCAGACAAAACACTTATAGAGGTAATCTCCTACAAAACCGGTATAACAGCTTTCTTTAATTGACTAATAAACACAGGAAATGTGAAAAGGATTATTGTCTATTCAGAAACAAATATAATACTAAAGTCTTTTTAAGCTGTGCATTTCAGCAAAATATATTAATACAGGAGAGCTCTGATATCAGCAATGGATTATTTTGCCAAGGAAATGTTGGCCAGGGGATCCAAGCCTCCACAAAAGGTAAAGGCTTCTTGTCTGTAAACTGGGATACCTGCAAGAAGAGAGGTGGTAAGGCCCTGCTGTGGAAGACTTGATGCAAGCATGGGAAAGATGTATTGAGACCACACTTGCAAGTGTACAGCTGGTCTCTGGAATACCGGAGAGTGTTTCCAAAGGCCACTAAATCAATAAAGCAAAAATTGGTCTCCTTGAGTCAAGCAAGACTCCTCCATCAGCATCAGTTACATCTGACCTGCCTGGAAATACTGTGCAGCAGTGGCAGCCACATGTCTGTATATCCCAAATCTAATTGGCAATTAGCTCTCTCTTTGGAGGAATAATTCATAGCCTGTATTAGTCACTTTTCTGTTGCTGTGATAAACCACCATGAGCAAGAGAATTTATAAAAGGAAGAGTTTATTTGAGCTTACTATTGACGGTTCCAGGGAAACAGAGTCCATTGTGTCAGGAGGCATGGTGGCTGGGGCTGGAGCAGCAAGCCAAGGGTCACATCTCACAATGATCACAGGAAGTCAAGAGAGCAACTGGAGACCACAAGGCCTGTTAAACTCACTAAGCCTGCCCCCAATAATGTACTTCCTCTAGCATGGCCACAACTTCCAAGACCTCCAAGAACAGTGCCACCAACTGGAGACAAATGTCTGAATACTTAAAGCCTATGAGGGGACACTCATTCAAACCACCACATTCCACTCCCTGGCCCCCATAGGCTCCTGACCATATAAAATGCAAAATGCATTTAGTCCAACCTTCAAAGTCCCCACAGTCTTTACCAGTCTCAATGCCATTCAAAAGTCCACAGTCTAAAGTCTCTTCTGAGACTCAGGCCAATCTCCTAAACTGTAAGCTCCTGTAAAATCAAAAGACAAATTACATACTCCCAATGTACAGTGGAACTGAATACACATTCCATTCCCAAAAGGGAGGAATAGAGGCATAGGGAGGAAATACTGGACCAAAACAAGACCGAAAACCTGCAGGGCAAACACCAAGTCCAGTAGCTCCATGAGTGACTTCTGGGATTTGACTTCAAAGGGGCTTAGATGGCTCAGCTCTTCAGCTTTGCTTGCAAATACATCTCTTTTCTTAGGCCAGTAAACTCCTGAATGCAGCTCTCTTGGCAAATATCTCACAGCTCTGGCATCTCGAATGTCTTCTGGGTCTCCACTGCCAACCAGACTCAACATTCACAGCTTCATGCAGTGGCCTATCAGGGCCTCTTTATGCAGGGACACCCCTGCTGCAGTCTGCCTGACCTTGGCAGCTCTCTGAAACCGTGGAGGAAGAACTGAAGACCCTTCACTCTTGCAAACTTCATTCCTCTAAAGCCAGCATCATGTGAAGAAACTGCCGAGTTTGGCTGCAAGTTTGGGATGGAATCCTGGCCTATTTCAAACACTTTGCAACTTTTCTCTCTCCTGAACTTGGAGCAGAAAAACCCTTTCAGTATTTTTCCTTCAAAAGTTGGAGGATTAGCTGGGTGTGGTCTTGCCCTGAAGGTACTATTTCTGTGTTTATTACTTGTAAATCTTGAGGCCCCCTAATCACTTTAATCTCACTTTTTCCATTGTTTGCTTGTAAATAATAGGCCTCTCCTTAATCACTTTAAATCACTCTTGTCAAAAGGAAACCCTCCTTCACAAGCCTTGGCACCACCTTAAATCTTCCTAGTGGGGTTTTCAGATCCAAACTATACATCTGCATTTCTTCTGCCCATCTGCTCTTCTTCACTGTAGATCTGTAAAAATATCACCATTAATAGCCATGCCACAATTTTACATTAGGCTTGTCTTAAAAATCCTCCACCAAAGAAATCAACATTACACTTTCAATTTAGACTCAGGCAAGTTGCTTAAGAGAGGTGACTGCAACCAGATTCTTTCCAAAATATCCCAGTTGGTGCCTAAGTCTTTATTTTCCTGGAACTAACATTTTTTGCAGCAATGCTTTCTTCCAGGCTTCTACTAGAATGGCCTGTTAGCTCTGCTTACAGTAGTCAACAGCTTTTCTAGCCCAAAGTTCCAAAGTCTTCCACATTTCTCCAAACATCCACATGGTCAGGTTCTTCACAGCCAACGCCCACTCTCTGGGTACCAAATACTGTATAGTCACTTTTCTTTGCTGTGATAACCCATGACAAGAGAATTTAATAAAAGGAAGAGTTTATTTGAGCTTACTATTGATGTTTCCAGGGAAACAGAGTCCATGTGTCAGAGGCATGGTGGCTGGGCTGGAGAGCAGCAAGCCGAGGGTCACATATCGCAATGAGCAGAGGAAATCAAGAGAGAGTGACTGGAGACTGCAAGGCTTGTTAAATTCACTAAGCCTGCCCCCAATAACTACTTCCTCTAGCATGGCCACACCTTCTAAGACCTCCAAGAACAGTGCCACCAACTGGAGACAAATGTCTGTATACTTAAAGCCTATGGGGGACACTCATTCAAACCACCACATGGCTGATGCCACAAGATTTCATCCTTTAGTGGTTAGGAGAAGTTATAAGCCACAGTAAGACCTTGTCATCTTTTTCAGAAAAAATATAATTCATGGATTAACATACCATCCAAACATCTGTGTCTATACCAAAGTAACCTACCATAATAATTAGTACTGTTTAAATACCTATATATCTAATTGCTTGTGCTTCATTAGTAGGATTGAGAAGTTATACCTGGACAAACTGTCAACCCATGAAAGGAAACAGCCAGAAATGATCAGAGTCCAAAACGACATCTCCAGAGAAAGTAGACTGTTTTGCTTCTCATCCACCAGTATCCCTTTTCTAAGCCTAGGGAAAAATCTGCAGAAAAGGGGCTGTGGTAGAATGTAAGGGCTGTGATTGGGGTGAATGGTGAAACAACAGCAACATAGTCTGGACACTTATTTGATCAACATGATTGTACATAAAAGCCTCACCAGCTGGATGGTGGGAGACATGGGGTGTAGGGGTTTGGGCATAGCTGCTTGCAAATTGGTTCTACATGAAGGATGCTTGTACTCATAACTTATTACTTATTGTTAAAAAAATAATAAATAAAAAGAAATACAAATAAAGGTGTGGAGACGAGGCTCCGCACTGGCCTCTCTTCCAGGAGCCTTTGATTCAGGTCTGAGCAGCCATGTGGCAGCTGACAACAACCATTGGTAACTTCAGTTCCAGAGGATTCAATGCCCTCTTCTGACCTCTGTGGCATTGCATTGCATGGGTACTGTGATGGTTAATCCTGGGTGTCAACTTGACTGGACTAGGGATGAACAAATAAGAGAAAAAGGATCTTTGGATTGGACTACCTCAAGCTGGATGGCCCACCCCAAATGTGGGCATTACCTTCTGCCAGCAGGCAGTATAAAAGGCCATGGCAGAGGGATCTGGTCCCTTTTTTCCTGCAGCTTGCCTCTCTTACTGGTGAGTTTGTCTTGCTGCTGTGATCAACCCTTCAGATCCCAGCATGTACTGAGACAGGCAGATCTCCTGTAATCCATCAGACCTTCAGCACCAGATTGGGACTACTGCGACATCCAGCCTGTAGACTGAGCAGTTCCCTGGATTGTCAGCATCTCCAGTACAGCACAGCTATTGTTGGACTCCTTGAGCTCTGTCATGTGAGCAAATCAATAAATTTGTATATAGCTATATATTCATTCTATTGATTCTGTTTCTTTAGAGAACCCTGAGTAATGCAGGTACACTTACATACATGTGGCAAATATACCCACACATGTAACATAAAAATAATATTTAATGGGTGGAGAGATGGCCTAGCGGTTAAGAGCACCGACCGCTCTTACAGAGGACCCGGGTTCGATCCCCAGCACCCACATGGCAGCCGAGAACCATCTGAAACTCCAATTCCAGGAGAGCTCCAGTTCCAGGGGAATCTGACACCCTCTTCTGACCTCCGCAGCATTGCACGACACGGGTGCACAGACTTGCATGCAGACAGTACATTCATACACATACGGAAATAAATAAAATTAATAAAAAAATTAAAAAATAATATTAAAATTTTTTAACTTAAAAATAAGTATTTTGAAGCTAAGCATGGTGACGCATAACTATACCCTCAGCCTTGGGTGGGGTGGAAACCAGAGGAGACCCAAAGCCCATTGGTTGGCCAGGCCTGTGCACCATGTGGCCTGATCAGGTTGTCATAGAAAAATCAATCATCATAGACATAAAGGATTCTGTTACTCATTTCATAGTGAAAAGTAATTTTTTTGGTAGCATTTCGTCTTAAGTCAACAGCTAATGTTCAGAATGGTCCTTGTTCATCTCTCTCTCTCATGCTTTTTATAATATTAATATTTATTGCTTTATATGAATACTGTATCGAAAGCCCAAGCATTCAGTTTACACACAAAATTATTCAAGAATATACCGCTTCACAAAGGCAGTGAACACATTATAGTCTACAAAATCTACTTTACAGAAATTTAAAAACTCTAAATATCAAAAAGTACAGCTGAAGAAACAGGTATAAATTTGGCAGCCAGTAATTCTGACAGGGAAGTTGCAGCTTGCATGACTTTAAATATGTGAGTTTGAAAATATTGAGTTTACAGTAACCATTGTGCTTTGTGTTGATCTGAAAAATGTAACACTGGCTGTCAAAGAAGCATGTTCAAAAATATTTAATTCACTTCAAAATGTTATACTAATCGTGGTGGCTCCTATGTATGCCTAAAGCTTGTCCTTTTAGCTCAGGTATATCAGTAAAGTAATATATTAATTCTTCCAGTACAGTGGTGTTTCATATCATTGACATTTTCACACTCTAGAATAATTTAGAAAGAAAGGTGTAATATTCACAATGTTCAGAAAAGCAAGCAAAATGTTAAGGAACTTGCCTGGTTCTTCTGAGATGGTCTCATGTCAGCTTCATAAGCATTCATTCTACAAAACAGTAAGCTAATGTTTGAATACAATTCCCAAGGTAAAGTTCATTTTCTCATAAATAATGAAGTCTCTTTTTTTTCTCAGGCACCGTAGAAGTATACAAAAGACTTTTAGTTTGCACAGATCTCTTGGAATGTGTTTAACCTGGTATTTCAATAGACTTAAAGATTTCCAGGGTTGCCGGGTGTGGTGGCACACATCTTTAATCCTAGCACTTGGGAGGCAGAGGCAGGCAGATCTTTGTGAGTTCAAGACCAGTCTGGTCTACAGAGTGAGTTTCAGGCCAGCTGGGGCTACAGGGAGACCCTGTCTCAAAAAGACCAAAAAAAAAAAAAAAAAAAAAAAAAAAAAAAAAAAAATATTTCCAGGTTTTCACAGGGGCCAGATTTTATCTGAATTGCTCAGAAGAGAAAGAATATGTCTTCTAAAGAATTGAATGCAATCATTACCATATAAAAATAATCACTGTATTAATCTCTTAGAAAACAGAAAAATATAATAATTTCCCCCTATATATAATATATATATATATGACTTAAAGTTTCATTGTACGTAGTCAGACAATAAAATATGGAAACCACATGAACCCCTGTAATTCACATGTTAAAATGCTGAAACTATGGCCAAAATATGAAAACTGCTAAAGCTGTCAGAAAGAAACAAGACAAAAATCTTTCTTGCATATGTATAAACCAAATGTGATAATCTTTAAAAATTTCAAAAGTTAAATTAACTTACATTTAAAAAACTTGAATCAAAAGAAAAAAATCTATAAAAACACTGATTTGAGCAGACCAGGAAAAAAAAAAAAAAAAAAAAAAACTGAAACAAAAAAAACAAGGCAGCGAAAGCAGGACCCAGAGGGGCTGAATCACAGTTCCACAGGAACACAGAATTATCTTAAAGTACTGATTTCAAACCTGCCCCTGGTAAAACTAAAGGTCCACTATATACTTGAAAGTTTTACAGTGGCCGGGCGTGATGGCGCACGCCTTTAATCCTAGCACTTGGGAGGCAAGGCAGGCGGATCTTTGTGAGTTCAAGGCCAGCCTGGCTACAGAGTGGGTTCCAGGACAGCTGGGACTACAACGAGACCCTGTCCTCAAAAGACCAAAAAAAAAAAAAAAGTTTTATACAGTGTAAAACCAGAACTGTAGGTAAAATACTGCTTCTAATGTTTCTACGTAGTTAGTCCTGCTCCATTGGCTCCGCTGCGGCTTCTGCGGCTTCGTCGTTTTCCATGGAGGCCTCTGAGAGAATCTCCCCAGTCTTACTGGAAGCGGACCCTCCTGATTCTTCTGTCTCATGGCAGTTAGAACCTCACAGAGCCTGTGCTCTCACTCCTTTCCAAATGGGAATCCTTCTCATCCTGAGACACCTCAGACTCCTCCATTTGATTAGTCTCCTCTGACATTTCTTCATTCACAGATAAGGCATCATCAGATTCTTTTTCTTGATTTTTTTCTTTTTGGGATCATTTCTCTTGATGTCGTAAAAGACTCTTTTTGTTTGTCTTCCTCCTCCTCTTCGTCCTCTTCTGCACAATGCTGCCTGGTGTGACTTTCTAGGTCCTTACCCTCGGATGAAGAAGTTGCATCCCTTTCTTCTGCTATGGCTGAAGAACTCTCAGTGGATGGTGTTGGGCTGGCTGTCTCTCTGACTTCGCCTTCTTTGTCAAACCTCAGTCCTTTCACTTCGTGCTCCTCAGCTTCCACAGCATCTTCAACTAGATGTTTATTTTTAATAGGGCTCAGTGCAGAAACTTCCGATTCAGATGTTGGAGAGTCGCTGTGGTTTTTCTCTTCATCTTGCTATAGGTTTGTTTCTTTGCTATCTGTGCTTTCAGGCAAACCATTTGTTATCAAGGGGGCTGACAAGGAAACCTTTGGTCGATTAAGTGGCCTGGGTGTTCCAGGCCCATTTATATTAGACCTGCCAGTATAGCTTGGTGAGTTTCCAGGAAACATTAACACCATTCATTCGATTTAAACTATTGGAACTGTTCTTCTCTGAGGAAGGACAAACACAGCTAACAGCCATCAAATTCTTTTCTACACCTCTGAGAAATTTGTTCCTGATCTGTTAGCAATTCACATAGTCGTTGAATAGTAAATCCAGTGACAATTTTCAGTATTCTTTCCTTCAGTTCATCAAAGGGAATATATTCAACATTAGGATTGGAAGGACCTCTTGGTTCAGGAGCTGAAGTTCTGAAATCATCCATTACCTCCTCCAGTTTAAAGATGAAATAGCCTTTAAATGGGACCATTGAATCACTGTTTCTCTGGTCTTGGCTTCATGACAAAGAAACTGATCCAGGACAGAGCAAACTTCCTTCTTCCCCCTCTTCTCAAAATCTTTCAGTGCCTCCTGCAGCCTCTCGACGTCCATGGCACCCGGGAGTCCCTTGACGTGGTGCCTCCCTCTGCCACAGGTCGGTGGTCAGAAGGGAGCCAGAGTGGGGGAAGCGAGCAAAGAGCAAGACTGACAGAGCAAGCACCTCCCCGGGCCACTACCACCAGCCCTCCAACATGGCCCCCGTGTGTGATTGCTTTTAATTAAGTTGCATTTTCATTGAGGAGACAAGACACATGGAGCCCTTCTGGCTTTTATAGTCTCCATTGAAAAGTCAGCTGTTATACTGAGGGGCCTGGCTTCATATATGACTTGTTCTTTTTCTCACGGATTTCAATATCTTTTTTGTTGTTTTGTACATTTAGAACTTGGCCATTATATGGTGAGGGGAGGTTCTTTTCTGGTCCTGTCTACTTGGTGTTCTGTATGCCTCTTGTACCTTGATAGGTATCTCTTTCTCTAGGTTTGTGAAATATTATTTTATGATTTTATTTAAAAATTTTTTCTGTGCCTTTGACTTGGGTTTCTCCTCCTTCTATGCCATTGATTCATATTTTCATCTTTTTACAGCCTTCCAGAGATATTAAATGTTCTATTCCTGGCTTAATTTAGATTAGACATTTTCTTTGATTGAGCAATTCATTTCTCCAAACTTGTAGTCAAGATGTGATATTCTCTGTTCTGTTTCCTCCATTTCATTTTTACTTCTTTCCTCTAAGACTTTTGTTTGAGTTCCTGAGAGTTTTATTTCTATTTCACTTTCAATTTTATTTCAATTCTTTTCTTCACCTATTCCCTTTGTTGAATTCTCATTCCATGGTTTTAATTGCTTTTATTTCATCCAACTGTTTGACTTCATTTAGTCCTTCATTCTTCTCTTCTTTAGTTCCTTGAACATATTTATAATTGCTATTTTGAAACCACTGTCTTATGTATCCACTGGGTTGCTTTTCTCAGAAAACATTATGAAGCAATGCTAATTTCTGTAGTAGACATATTATCTTGGTTATTCATGTTGCTTGTGGTTTTTTTTTTCAATGAGACCTAACCATCTCAACTTGTGTCCTTTAGTGGTATTGGTATGGGTAGGTGATCCTCTTCTTTGAATGACTATTTGTATTCTTGTTTACTGTTTCCCCAACTTGTTGAGCAATGGCCCAGCTGAGTAGTGCATGGTGATCAGTTTGAGGGTCACTTTATGTTGATGTGCAAATGAGGGGTAAGAATGATGTCAACCAAGATAGGGATAGGAGCAACTTTGAGTTGATGATCCAGACTCAAGTCCCCATGGTTCTGGAACAAGAGTAGGCCCAGTGTTTGCTAGGTGAACAGATTGGGTGACATGTAAAGCTGGGAGATCACACAGGTCTTGAGGCATAGTAATCTTAGTAACTTGAGCAGGTCTGAGTGCAAGGCAGGTCTGGGAATACTCCCAGAAGCACACAGGACACATGGTCCTGGTGGGGCTGAGATGGCAATATTGGAGTGCAGAAAAGGAAACCTACCAAGGCAGGTCTGGGAAAGCTGCTGGATCTGGGGGTCCGCAACGGTCCTAACACCAGAGATGGTGGGCCCAAGGAAGTTTGAGAAAGGGCAGGCACCAAGGTCTGCAAAAACTGCCCCCTCAGTAGCACAAAAGGTTTCTAACAGAGCTGGAATCACAAAGCACAAGGCAACGAGAAAGATGAGACTTACTAAGGCAAGTCTGGGAAAGCTCCTAGAGTCCACGAGGGTCCACGAGGGTCCATGAGGGTCCCACCAGAGCTGAGATGGACGTCAGAAGGAGGCGTGGGGAAGGGAGTGCACTAAGGTGAGACTGGCAAAAGAAATCTTTTTGAAGAATGAAAAAAGAAATGATAGACTTCCTAGACTTTCCCGACACATAGATTTTCACACTCCTTAAAGATCAAATTTTAATTCTTAGATATTTCTTTTAACATGTATCTCTATTTTTCTAAATCAGATTCATCTGATATTTTTCCTTGATTTTCCCATTGTAGTTATTATGTTCATATCTAAAGGATGATAACCTTATTCATCTCTTCCACCTCTTTGTTTCCTTCTCCTTCTGCCTTTCCTCTTGTTCTTCCTCTCTTCCCCCCTCTTTCAATTTCTTTTCATTTATTTCTCTGTTTCTTTTCACCTTCCCAGTATAGTCATGTGAGTCTTTAGGAGCCAATCAATGTCTTAGTCTGTTCTACAGCCAAGGTAAAGTTTCCGTGCTAGTTCTTCAATGGCAAAACAGCACAAAACATGCACGTCATCCCACCCGTCAGAGAGGATGGGAAGGAAGGAACCATGAAATATGGTGCCTTCCAGAACAGCTGCGGCTCACAGAACCAGCAGCCAGTCACTCAGTCATATACGAAGCTCCGAGGTGCCAGATAACAAACCCTTAACTTCATGAAAGCGTCCGTTCAACAGGAGGAAGGATACAGAGTCCGTTACCTCCTCTCCATCTCCTCTTCTCCACCAGTCATCAAAGTTGGTGTCATGGGGGGTCTTAGAGGCTGCACCCTTGTGGGTGGCTGCAGTCAGTCTCCATTGTCAACCTGACTGATTTGGAATCACCTAGAAGAGAAAACTTTGGGTGTATCTTTGATGCATTTGTGGGGAAGTTTAACTGAAGAGGAGATATCTTCCCTGAACATGGGCAGCCCATCCCATGGACTGGTAGCCTAGACCGAAAAAGGGGGGAAAAGGAGAAAGTCGATGAGCATCAGCATCCATCTCTTTTGCTTTATGATGCGGATGTGATGTAACCAGCTGTCTCAGAGTCCTGCTGGCCTGACTTATCCACTATCATCAAATATAGCCCATGAAGTCTCTCTCTCTCTCTCTCTCTCTCTCTCTCTCTCTCTCTCTCTCTCTCTCTCTCTCCTCTCTCTCTCTCTCTCCTCTCTCTCTCCTCTCTCCTTTGAGACACATCTACACTGGTGTTCATTGTGATTTTTTAAACTTAGCCATTCTGACAGGGTAGGATGAAATCTCAAAGTAGTTTTAATTTGTATATAAGATAGCTAAAGACATTCAAGATCTTCAAAAGTATTTCTCAGTCATTTGTATTTATCCCAAGAGTTCTCTGTTTAGGTGAATACCCCCACCCCTGCCACTCCTCTTTTTTTTTTTTTTTGAGAGAGAGTCTCCCTGTAGCCTCAGCTAGACTGGAACTCAATATGTGGACCAGGCTGACCTTGAAATAATAGAGATTTACCTACTTCTTCCTCCCAAGTGCACATGCCACACTTTTAATTTGTTGGTTGAGGTTTGTTGTGGTTTAGGGTTTTTAGTTCTCTGAATAGTTTAGATATTAACTCCATGTCAGATGTATAGCTGGTAAATATTTTTCCCATTCTGTATGCTGCCTATTCATCAAATGATGGTGTTTTTGGAGTACAGAAACTTTTTAGTTTCATTAGGTTTCATTTGTCAGTTGTTAGTCTTAGTGCCTGTATTATTACCATCCTCTTCAGAAGGTCCTTTCCTGTTCCTATAAGTTTCAATGGATTTTAATGAGAATTGCAATAAATCTGTAGATCGTGTTTTAGTAAGATGGGCAGTATTAATCCCATCGATCCATGATCAAGGGTGGAGGTCTTTCCATCTCTTGGTATGTTCAATTTATGTCCTCAGTGTCTTGAAGTTTTTATTATACAAGTATTTCATTTTATTGGTTAGGTTTATTTCAAAATATTTTACTGGAGGCTATCTTGAATGGGATTGTTTCCCTGATCTCTCTCTCTCTCTCTCTCTCTCTCTCTCTCTCTCTCTCTCTCCTTGTCATTTGTGTAGGAAGGCTACCGATTTTTGTTTTTGCTGAATGTGTCTATCAGCTCTGAGAGTTTTCTGCGGGCATCTTCAGGGTCATTATGTATAGAATCACAGCATCTGCAAACAATGATACTTCAACTTCTTTCTTTCCTGCTTGAATCTGCTTTATCTCCTCCACATTTCCTAGTGCTCTAGTCAAGTCTTCATGTATTATATTGACTGGGAATGGGGAGGGTGGACATGCTTTTCTCACTTCTGGGTTTAGTGGAAATACTTTGAATTTTCTCCATGTAGCATAATGTAAATTGTAGGATTGTTGGATATTACATATTATTATGTTGAGATTTGTCCCCTCTATCCCCAGGTTCTCTGGAACTTTTATCATGAAGAGATGTCAGATTTTGTCAAAGGTCTTTTTGTATCTTGAATAAATATTTTTGATAATATGAAGTCTGGTTTTTAAATATTGTTGTTTTGTCTGAGTTGTCTTGATTCCTGGAAGCTTTGATATAATTTCCGCTAACCTGCCAGAGATGGGGCATGGATCTAGCTATTCAAAGATAATTACTCATAGTCTTTTCAACTAGACCAATCTACTAATCCCCCAAAATAATTTTCGATTATTTTTCTGCCAAGGGGTAAAAACAGGGGTGTTCAGTATGTATTCTTCAATGATCATAGAAACTTAAAAATATTATAATTTAAAGCAGAAGCCAGGATCCCACACTACAATGACCTAGAAAGACAAATGCAGTTGGTGTCCATTAGGATCCTTTTCAACGTCTATGCTTACCATCAGTGACCATGGCATACTGCTTACTTCCTTGTCTCCATGTATATAAACCATCTGCTCTTCATCTAGGATGGGTCTTCACATCCACTCTGCTTACTTTCTTCTGTTCTCATGTATAGCAGCTTCTGTCATGTTCTGTCATGTTCCTTGCTCCACCTGGCGTTCCTTACCGCACACCTTTTGTCTTTCATTCGCTGCAGGATGTAAACCTCCAGTCTTCTGCTAAAGAAGGGCCAAGATGTCAGCTTTTGAGGTTCTTTTAAGAAATTTTTAAACCATTCGTCTTTTTGAGCTTCAAGTTTTCAATTCTGGCCCTTGAAATCCATAATAAATGCATCTAACTGTTTAGCTTTCCTGGAGTTTCACCATGTAAGTGGATCAGCTTCCACTTACTTATCCCACCTTGCTGGTTTAAGTTTCAGATTTTTCTGCCTCTCTGAGTCAGAAATCGACTCATGAGCCTTCAAGATTCCCCAAATTTATCTATGGTTGTTGTGCTGGATAACTTTAGTGTCAACTTGACACACCTGGGTTGAGGGAGCCTCAATTGGGGAATTGGCTCCATTGGACTGGCCTGTGGCCATGTCTGTGGAGTATTGTCTTGATTGTTGAGCAATGTGGGAGGGCCCAGCCCACTATGGGTGGTGCCACCCTGGGCAGGTTGTTGTGTACTGTATAAGAGATCAGGCTGGGCATGGGCCAGGGGAGCAAGCCAGTGAACAGCACTCCTCCATGGCCTGTGCTTCAGCTCCTGTCTCCAGGTTCCTGCCCTGAGTTCCTGCCTTGGGCTCCCTGAGTGATGAACTGTGACCCAGGAGATGTAAGCTGAATAAACCCTTTCCTCCCCAAGTTGGTGTCAGTCAGAGTGTTTTGTCACAGCAATGGAAGGCAAACTAGAACAGTTGTGTTATCTCTAATTGTCATTGTTGTTTTGTTATTTTCAGTTGTATTTTATAAGAAAGTGGTGGTAGATAGATATGTTTAATCTGGTATGTTAATTATACAATTTGACCGAATTTCAACTAGATTCTAACCCAACTACATATTGGTATTATGCATAAGAGATAATACATGGCCAGCAACTAACTTTGATACGTGTGACATTTCCAATTGCAAAGCACAGATTTGTATACACATGTGCATGCACACGCACGTGCTCACACATATACACAAACACATTCATTTTAGCTCCACAGGGTAAATAAATTTCTATGTCAAACTGCAGATAGTTATTCACTGGGAATTGGAGTCTGTATAAAAGGGTCTAAGTCAATTCTAAAACTACTTCATTGGATGAAACAAGAAATAATAGGCTCTGAACGATTCTTTTCAAGGTGAGAATCATGGAACACAACATTCTCAGAAGATTCTTTCTATAATTTCTATTGATTTTTTTCTTTTTGGAACATTTACCAAATATATGTCAACTTATATATAATTCAAAACAAAGGGGTTTCTCCTAGCTTGGAGATATTTGTTAGCTACTTGGTATATCTCATCTATTTTTTTCTACTTGGAGCCTACTACCTTCCTAGTGTTTGGAAACATAGATTTCTTTGACCCACAGGATTTTGGATTGGAAATTTGACTACTTAACTTTATAAAGATGATTGATGTTGAGCGTTTTGGGGGGTCCCTTAATTGTTGAGTGATATGGGAGGGCTCAGCCCATAGTGGGCAGTGCCACCCCTGGGCAGGTTGTTCTGTGTTGTATAAGAAAGCAGGCTAAGCATGGGCCAGGGGAGCAAACCAGTGAACAGCGTTCCTCTATGGCCTGTGCTCCAGCTCCCTCCTCCAAGTTCCTGCCCTGAGTTCCTACCTTGGGCTCCCTCAGTGATGAATTGTGAGCCAAATAAACCCTTTCCTTCCCAAGTTGGTTTTGGTTAGAGTGTTTTGTCACAGCAATTGAAGGCATACTAGATCACACAGTCTCCCTGGTAACTCTCAACACTTCCTTAATAAATTATTTTCTATTTAAATAAGATTCATTTCCTCTTGCTTGACGCCAAGTCACTGAATAATCCTACTTACTGAAGCTTTTTTTTTACTGTTACACATATGTTCAAAGCAGTATTTATTTGTATGCTTTTCATTTTTCATTGAAGTTTTGTGCATTTCATTCAACATTTCTTAGTCAAATTTAGGCCCATTCCCCCTTCCATGCCCCTCACCCCACCAGAGCTCATGCATTCTACCATGTATGTCTTGCACCTTTTAATCAGTTTTTTTTTTAAGTTTCTCAGTGTAGAAGTTTAAAGTTTGGGGAATACGTTTACTGGTTTAGTCAGCTCTTTGAACCAGTCTTTTCCATTGCTTTTGTTCCCTCCAATTTGTATTGCTCCAAAACATGCACATATACCTGATATACATATACCAAAATTATGGCATCTGAATATAAATGATAGGTTAGTTCCAAAACATAAGGGATTCACATTTTAGCAGTAGACTTGTATGCAGGTAACAAGAAATATTACTTAACATTCCTACACTACATAGCAAGTTCATGTATTTTAATGTACCTTTTTTATAGTAACATGAGCTATTATATTTGCTAAAAAAAAGGAAAGAAAAAGAAAAATAACTGTTTGCCTTACAAATAAGGTTTTGGTGCTAAGATCTACAAATGAGGGACAACATATGCCGTTTGTTTTTCTGGGACTGTGTTATTTCACTTAGGATAATGGCTTCTAGTTCCATCCATTTACCCCCTAATTTCATGATGTTATCTTTCTTTATCACTGCATAGAATTCCATTGTGTACATGTACCATATTTTCTTTATCCACTCATTGGCTGAGGGAAACTTGGGTTGCATCCAACTCCTCAATATTGTGAAGAGAGCTGCAATAAACATACTCATACATGTATCTCTGCAATAGGATGAGTCTTATGGGCATATATCCATGAATGGTATGACCCAGTAAGGTGGTAGGTTCATTTGGAGTCTTTTTAAAAATATTTTTTTAGTCTTTTTATTTTATTTTTTATATTTTCTATTATTTTTATTTATTTTTTATGTGTATGAATGTACTGTCTGCATGTGGGTTTGTGCACTCGTGTCGTGCAATGCTGCAGAGATCAGAAGAGGGTATCAGATTCCCCTGGAACTGGAGTTAAAGATGGTTCTTAGCCGCCATGTGGGTGCTGGGGATCAAACCCAGGTCCTCTGCAAGAGCAGTCGGCGCCTCTTAACTGCGAAGCCATCTCTCCAGCCCCTCCTTTGGAGTCTTTTAAGAGTTCTCCACACTGCTTTCCATAGGGGTTGCATGAGTTTGCATTCCCACCAGCAGTGGATGAGTATTCCCCTTTCCCCACAACCTCTCCAGCATTTGGTATCTTTTGTTTTCTTGATCATAGCCAGTCTTACTGGGGTAAGATGAAATCTTTTAAAATTTATTTATTATTATTATTTTATGTGTATGAATGTACTGTCTGCATGTAGGTTTGTGCACCCATGTTGCGCAATGCCACGGAGGTCAGAAGAGGGTCTTGAATTCCCCTGGAACTGGAGTTCTCCTGGAATTAGAGTTACAGACAGTTCTTAGCCGCCATGTAGGTGCTGGGGATCGAACCTGGGTCCTCTGCAAGAGCAATCGGTGCTCTTAAACGCTAGGCTATCTCTCCAGCCCCAAGATGAAATCTTAAAGTGGTTTTAATTTGCATTTCTTTAACTATTAGAAATGTTGAACACTTTTTGAGTTGTTTCTCAGCCATCTCTACTTCGTCACTGGTGAAGTCTCTGTTCAATTCTTTACTCCATCTCTTGAGTGGGTCATTTGTTTTCTCACTTCTTTGTTTTCTTAGTGGTTTATATATTTTAGATGTTAATGTTCTGTCAGATGTATCACTGGTGAAAGTTTCCTCCCATTCTGTGGGTTTTTCTCTTCATTTTTTGTTTCTTTCTAATACAGAAGATTTTGAGTTTAACGATGCCCCACTTATCAATTGTTGACCTTATTTCCTATGCAACTGATGTTGAATTTAGAAATAATTTTCCTATGCTTATGTCTTATAGGTTGCTTCCAACATTTTCTTCTATCATTTTCAGAGCTTTGGATTTCACATTGAGGTCTTCAATCCATTTGAAGTTGATTTTTGTACAGGGTGAAATGTAGGGCTTTAGTTTTAGTGATCCAGTTTTGCCAACATCATTTGCTGAAGATGCTGTCTTTTCTCCGTTGAGTCTTCTTGGCCCCTTTGTCAAAGATGAAGTGGCTGAAATTTCATGTCTCAAGTTTGGATGTTAATTTCGTTCCACTGATCTACAGGTCTGCTTTTGTACCAGTACCAGGCTGTTTTTATGACTATAGCCCTATAATATATTTTGAAATCTGGTATGGTAATACCCCCTGCATTTTTCTTTATGTTCAGGGTTGCTTTGGCTACCTGGAGTCTTTTTTTCTATATTAATTTTAGGATTTTTTTCTAGGTCTGTGAAGAAACACATGGGGACTTTAATTCAGATTGCACTGAATCTGTATGTTTCTTGGGATAGGATGGTCATTTTCACTATATTGCTTCTTCCAATCCATGATCATGGGAGGTCCTTCCATCTTCCTGTGGGTGTCTTCTTCAATCTCCTTCTTCAAGGATTTAAAATTTTTCATTGTAGAGATTTTTAGTGTTTTTGGTCAGGTTTGTTCTGAGATATATTATTTCTTTTGAGACTATTTTGAATGGGAAGATCTCCTTGTATTCTTCTCCAATTGCTTATTGTTGGTGTAAAGAAAGGCTACTGATTTTTCTAGGTTAATTTTGTATGATGCCCCTTTACTGAAACTGTTGATCATTTCTAGGACTTTTCTGGTGGAGTTTTTTGCTTCTTTTAGGTGAACTATCATGTCATCTGCAAAAAGGGATATAGTTTGACCTCCTCACTTCCAATTAGTATTCCTTTAACTTATTTTTCTTGTCTTATTGCTCTAGCAAGCATTTCAAGGACTATATTGAAAAGGAGTGGAGATAGGGGGCAGCCTTGCTGGGTTTCTGACTTTAAGGAGAATGCTTCTAATTTTTCCCTATTTAGAATGATGTTGGCTATGGGTTTGTGTATATGGCTTTAATTATGTTGAGGAATGTTCCCTCCAGTCCAATTCCCTCTAATATGAAGGTATGCTGAATTTTTTGAAGGCCCTTTCCACATCAATTGAGAGGACCATATTTTTTTGTCTTTCAGTCCATTTACATGCTTTATGACATTTATTGATTCCTACATCTATGGTATGAATCTGACTTGCCCATGATGGATGAACTTTTTGATGTGTGCATGTATGCAGTTTGCAAGTATTTTGTTGAGAATTTTTGCATCTATGTTCATTAATGAGATGGGTCTATAATTTTCTTTTATGGTTGTATCTTAACTTAGTTTGGGTATTGGAGTGATGATGGCATGATAGAAGGAATTTGGGAAATTTCCCTCTGTCTCTATCCTTTTAAATAATTTGAGTAATAATTGTTGAAGGTCCTCTTTATTTTTACTTTTTATTTTATTTATTTATTTTTTATGTGTATGAATGTACTGTCTGCATGTAAGTTTGTGCACCCATGTTGTACAATGCCTTGGAGGTTAGAAGAGGGTGTTGGATTCCCCTGGAACTGGAGATACAGATGGTTCTCAGCCACCATGTGGATGCTGGGGATCGAACTTGGGTCCTCTGCAAGAGCAGTTGGCACTCTTAACAGCTAGGCCATCTCTCCAGCCCTGAAGGTCCTCTTTAAATGTCTTATAGAATTATCCTGTAAATCCATCTTGGCCTGGGCTTTTTTTATTTGGGAGATTTTTTTTCTCTGCTTTTTTGTTTTGTTTTGTTTTCATTTTTTTTAACAATAAGTGATAATTTGTGAGTACAAGCATCCTTCATGTAAAACCAATTTGCAAGCAGTTGTGCCCAAACCCACACAGCTCATGGGTCCCACCATCCAGCAGGGGTGGGGGGGGCTTGTATGTTCAATCAAGTTGATCAAATGAGTGTCCAGTCTATATTGTTGTAGTTTTTCACCATTAACCCCAATCGAAGCCTTACATTCTACCATGCCCACTCTTCCGCAGATTGTTCCCTAGGCTTTAGAAAAGGGGCACAGGTGGATGAGAAGCAAAACACTCTACTTTCTCTGGAGCTGATGTCTTGGTCTCTAGTCAGTTCTGGCTGTTTTCTTTCATGGGCTGCCAGCTTGTCCAGGCATAACACTTTCGATCCTACTAATGAAACACAAACAATTAGAAATAAATAATAAAAAAAAAAACTTTCGATCTACTAATGAGCCCACATAGATATATAGGTATTTAAACAGTACTAATTGTTATGGTAGGTTCTTTGGTATGACACAGGATATTTGGATGGTATGTAATTCATGATTTACATTTTCTCTGTTAAGTATGGCAGGGTTTCGTGTGGTTTATAATATCTCCTAACATTAGAGGATGTAATCTTGTGACATCAGCATGGGTTATTCCTCCAAGGAGAGAGCTAATAGCCAATTAATTTGGGATATACCAGACTATGGCTGCAATGCTGCACAGTATTTCCAGGCAGATGAGGTGTAGCTGGTGCTGACGGAGGAGTCTTGCTTGACTCAAGGAACCTATATTTGCTTTATTGGTAGTGTCTTGGTACACTCTCTGGCATCCCAGAGACTACTGTATACTTGCAAGTGCGGTCTCCATACATCTTTCCCATGTTATATCAGGTCTTCAACACAGGGCCTTATCGCCCTCTCTTCCTGCAGATATCCCAGTTGGAGGCAAGGAGCCTTTACCATTTGTGGGGGTTGGATCCCCTGGCCAACACCTGTCCTTGGTAGAATAATCCATTGTTGATGTCAGAGCTCCTGTATTGATATATTTGTTTAAGTGCATAGCTTAAGGAGACTTTAGCATTGTATTTGGTTCTGAATAGAAGAATACCTTCTCACAGTTTCTATGTCCATTAGTCAATTAAAGAAGCAGTTTACTGGTTTTAAAGAAACACTCTATAACAGCTGGTTCCAATCTACAGCTGGAGAAGACCTTCATTCATCCTCTTACTTCTCCTTTATTCTAATGGGGGGGGAGTTAAGAAAGTCTCTTGTATTAAAAACCTTTTGCAGCACCTAGAAGTAAGCTTCGTTAGGAATCATAAAAATAGTTGTTACTAGTAGGATCCCAGAGGGGCCTGATGTCTGGAGCAATCTGAGGCATTTCTTCCCTTCAATGCACAGAGGAGTCAATCCTTCTGTGGCACTTTCTGGTACATCCTACTCACTGCAAAGCTGCATTTTCTTCTCAGCCATTAAGTTGGTGATAGCTCTGGCCTGTTGGAACATACAAATCCTTTTCCCATAGTTAGTTTTAAGATTTGGGTTGCAAGGTTTTTGAACCAAAAGTTTTCATATCTATCTATATCCCCCTTTTTTATTTAAGGTGTTTAGTTTTGACCCATGAGTCTCAAAAAAGCAGTTGTTTTATACATACCTATAGGGTGGAATCAAGGCACAGATTTCATCAAGTTCACCCATGCTGTTTTGGGTTACTGTATGTGATGAACTTGGGAAACAAAGTTCATTTTTGAGTTAAATCATCCTATAGGTGAAAGAGATTGCTACCAGGTGATACTATATGACAGCAAAATTATAAAGAACATTTGTTTATACCAATCCCAAAGTAATTGTTATACAGATTTTAGTTAAAGCTAATGTGGACACAAGTGGGAGGGGATCCTGGCTTTGGAGTCAGGCACAGGGAGATTTTTTTTAAATTACAGTTTCAATTTCCTTATATATTTGGGGTCTGTTTAAGTTGTCAATCTCTTCTTGGTTAAGCTTTGGTGATTTCCATGGTTTCAGATATTCATCCATTTCTCTTAGGTTTTCAAATTTAGTAGAATATAGGTATTTTTTTTTAAGTATTCCTCTATGATTGTCTGGATCTTTTGTTGTCTATTGAGATGTTTCCCTTTTCATCTCTAATTTTATTGATTTGAAGTTGTTCTTTCTTTCCTTTGGTCAACTGGGCTAGAGGTTTATCTATCTTGTTTATCCTTTCAAAGAACCAGCTTTTGGATTCATCAATTGTTTGTATACCTTTCTTGGTTTCTAGTTCATTGATTTCCACTCTGATTTTTGTTATTTCTTCCTGTCTGTGGGCTTAGGGTTCATTCATTGTTGTCTCTCAGTGTTTTTAATTACAGTGTTAAATTGTTTGTGCTCTTTCTGTTTTCTTAATGTAGGCACTTAGGGCTATAAATTTCCCTCTTAGAACTGCTTTTAAAGTGTCCCATAGGTTTTGTTGTTTTGTATCATCCTTTCGGTTTAGTGCCAGGAATATTCTTATTTCTTTCTTTACTTCTTCCTTGACTCCATTCGTTATTCAGGTGTGTGTTGGTTAGTCTCCACGAGTTCTTATAGATAGTAGGACTCCTTCTGGTGTTCTACTGTGGTCTGATAGGATGCATAGAATTATGTCAAATTTTTTGTATTTGCTGAGGTTTGCTCTGTGTCCCAGTATATGGTCGATTTTGGAGAATGTTATACGGGGTGCTGAATAGAAAGTATATTCTTTGTTGTTTGGGTGGGATGTTCAGTAGATGTCTGTTAGGTACATTTGGTGGATCATGTTGTTCAGTTCAGATGTCTCTATGTTTATTCTTTGTCTAGTTGACCTGTCCAGTGGGCTCAGTGGGGTATCGAAGTCACACACTGTTAGTGTGTTAGAATTACTCTGTGCCTTGAAGTCCTGCAGGATTATGTTGATGAAGTTTGGTGCACCAGAGTTTGTTGTGTATATATTTATGATTGTGAAATCTTCCTGATTAATTGTTCCTTTGATAAGAATGTAGTGACCCTCTTCATCCCTTCTGATTAGTTTTAATTTGACATCTGTTTTTTTTTTTTTCTTCTGATATTAGAATAGCAACTCCGGATTGAGTTTCGTTACCATTTGCTTGGAGTATTTTTTTTCCATCCTTTCATCTTAAGATGGTGCCTGTCCTTGAAGGTGAGATGTGTTTCTTGTAAACAACAAAAAGATGGATTCAGTTACTTAATACATTCTCCCAGTCTATGTCTTTTGATTGGAGAGTTCAGCCCATTAATATTTAAAGTTATTATTGAGAGATATGTATTGGTTCCTTTCAATTTATTTTCTGTTTGGATTTTTGGTCTAGGTTTGTATTTCCACAGTTATACCTTCATTAATTACTCTCTCTAAATGCTTGGGGATGGTTGCTCCTTTCCTCTGTCCTTTGGATTGACTAGAGTATTTTGTGAAAGATTGGTTTTCTGGATATGTATTCCTTCATCTTGTTTATGTCATGAAAAAAAATTTTTTTCTCCTTCAACTATAATTGGCATTTTTGCTGGGTAAAGTAACCTGGGTTGGCATCTATAATCATTTAGTACTGGGAATACTTTGGTCAAAGCTCTTTTGGGTTTCACTGTTTGCATTGAAAAGTCAGCTGTAATTCTGATGGGTTTTTCTTTATATGTAACTTGCTGTTTTTCTCTTGTGGCTTTCTGTCTTTGTTTTGAGCATCTAGTGTTTTGATTATGATATGGTATGGGGAATTTATTTTCTGATCTTGACTATTTGGTGTTCTATGTGCTTCTTGTATTTATATGGGTATGTCTTTTTTTCAATTTGGGGGAATTTTCTTCTACAATTCTGTTGAAGATCTGGTCAGTACCATTATCCTGGAATTCTTCTCCTTCCTCAATACCTTTGACATGGAGGTTTGGTCTTCACATAGTATCCCACATTTCCTGATTATTTCAGTCTCGGGTTTGTTTTTTTTTTAAATTTTTTATAACCTTTGCTTGAGCACTCCAGTTCTTCCATGTTATCTTCCAGTCTTGATATTCTATTTTCTGCTTCATCCATTCTGTGACCAAGAGTTTCTCCCGTCCTTTCCTGTTGACTGGATAAGTGCTTGATTTCCTTTTTCATTTCAGCCTGAGATTTTTCAGTATTTCCATTTCATTCCAGAGTTTGTCATTCTCTCCCTGTGGTTTTTTGACTCATTTGTCTGTGTGTTCTTTTTTATCCCTTGATTTCTTTGAGTATGTCTATGATTTTTAAGATGTGCATCATGCTTTGTAATTTTGTATATGGGTGGAGGGTATGTATGCATATTTTAGAGTAATATAAAATTAAAAGGGAAAATGTGAATCCTGAAATATAATTTGGAATTAATATACAGTCTATTTTCAGATGTCATAATAGTGGTATATGTGTGACATAAATATAGATGCATATTTTAGAGCAATACGAATTGGAGGTAACAACAACCACAAACATACTGGGACAAAGAACTGACTGAAACAATAAACTTCTGCCCAAAACAATAAGCCTCTGCAGAAAAAAACTTTAAAAAGACTGAGAAAAAGATGCAGGACATATATGGCAGAATGCATGAACTTGGGTGGGGGGCACTCTAATTTGGACTGAGAAATACTGTATGAAATGCACAAAACTATGATAAAAATATTAATTAAAATAAAATAGCTGTAGTACAAAGGGAGAGCTTTCAGAGAGAGAGAAAAAATCTGTGTCCTGTGTTACCTGCCAGGAGTTCTCATTGTAGGAGTCTTCTCTAGGACTGGAAGAATTTGGTGGGGATTTTATTATTTGGTTTTCCCATGTTATTGTTTTTCCTTTGTTCTTTGGGCATGTGGATTTGTTTTGTTGTTTGAATTCTGTTCCTAAACTCAAGTGTTTCTTCTTTGCATTGAAAGCTGACTTTACTTGTTTTCTTTAGGTGCCTTCATTGTCTTCTTATTAGTTATGAAGGGCTGGCCGGTCTAGGCTTCAGGTTTTCACTTTCGGTTTTGTATTGGAAGGACCAGCTAGCTCCCACTTCCTTGGTGTGGAGCTTCTCCAGAGATCTCAACGGGTAGCAGTCAGGTCAGCCTGAACCTCATGCTGCTTGATGTGAGTCTTCCAGTTCCCTTGATCTGACTATAAGCTTCTGTGGTAGCCTGCAAGGGCCAGGCAGCTTTGCTGTGTGGTTAAGCTCTGCCTGGTTCAGCTTGCCTGTGTAGGCCTGCCTGGGCCTAGACACTCCAGTGGGTGGTGTCAGAGCTCTACCTGGATCAGTTTGCCCGTGTAGGCCTGTCTAGGCCAGGCCACTCAGCTGGGACTTTCAGGAGTGGGAATTGGGGCCACTGGGTGTTGTGTCAGGGACCTGACACAAGGCCTGGGACCTGAACTAGATCCGCAGGCCACGTGAGCTGCACTACAGCCTACCGGGTGGCTCCACCACTCTCTGGCCTGCAGAGCTGCCACGTGAGTTACGCTCTGACCCACTCCCCACCCCCTAATTACTGATAACCAAAATCTTTAAAAATCATAAATGTATTCCAATTGCTGAAAGTTGGAGTTAATAATAAGACATTGGAGGGAGCTTACAAGAAAGGGAACTTGAGGAACTCCATGCACATTGGTTGATGTTCCTCTTCCTTTTGTTATTCTTTATCAAACTGTATTTTTTATTTTGTCAAAATTCTCAATCTTTGAATATTTTACATTCTCCATTTATAGTGTATAATTAGAAATACCTTTGCATCTTTGCAATACCAGAGTTTCTATCAATTAGCAAATCAAAGTATCTTTTTGTTCCAGTATGAAAAAGGAAGCAGACATATCTGGTATTTTACTCAGCATATGATGCCAGATGTCCATGAGGACTCTCACAGATGAACATTAGATCCCCAAAGGCATCCATCTTCAACATGTCCATCATCTAAGGTTTTGTTTGAAGGTTTGCTCTTTCTCTTTTGTCTGTGCTCTTAACTGCTTCTCACGGAATGCACTTGGAAGAAATATCAATGATGTTACATTAAATAATAGCCCACGTAAAGTTTCCTAAACACTTACTCATTAACAGATCCACTTGTGACATTGAACCACTACTTCCCATGATGTCCAGTGTGCACTAATGTAATCAGTGAAATCCTCTAAGATTATACAAATGTATTACATTGGCACCCAGGAGGTTGATAGCTAGTAAAAGAAGGTCCTTAAAGCTGAGGATGGCAAGAGCTTGAAGATGTTGCTGGTGGTTCTAAAAGAAAACAGACAATACATAAAAGTGAGGAAAGGGGCAGGAGACATGGCTCAGTGGTTAAGAGCACCAACTGCTCTTGCAGAGGACCTGGGTTAGAGTCCCAGCACCCACATGGTGGCTAAGAACTATCTTTAACTCCAGTTCCAGGGGAATCTGATGCCCTCTTCTGATCTCCATGGCATTGAATGACACAGGTGCACCAACCTACATGCAGACAGTACACCCATACACATAAAAAATAATGAATAAATAGGCTGGGTGTGGTGGTGCACACCTTTAATCCTAGCACTTGGGAGACAGAGGCAGGTGGATCTTTGTGAGTTCAAGGCCAGCCTGGTCTACTGTGTGAGTTTCAGGACAGCTGGGGCTACAGGGAGACCCTGTCTCAAAAAGACCAAAAAATAAAAATAAATAAAAAGAAAGAAATAAATAAAATTCTTTTTAAAAAAAGCAAGGAAAAATATTCAACAAGGTCTATTGCATATTTTTGGTATAAATGAATGAAACTTAAAACAAATTTACTAAGATGTACTACCTCATAACCAACCGCTTTCCTGCTCTTATGTGTAATGAGAAGAAAGCTCAGCAGGCTGGCCTAGTGCATAGCCTTTGGAACTAGGCCCCTTGCTCAAGCCTGATGTTGGTCCTACTAGCCGTCTAGCCTTAAATAAATCAGGGAATCACTCTGAGCTGTGGCTTCTTTATCTATAAAATGTCCTTTAAAAGAATGTATAAGTTTTGAGGATTGGCGGATGAATATTTACTGAACCCATGTCTGACACATGGAAGGTTTACGTTATATTATAGCAATCACCATTCAGACCATGCTCTTGGACCAAGACGTGCACCTTTACTGAGTTGGCCTCGGCTGTCTCTCTGTGAACCAGCTGCAGGGAATCTGTCACTCATATGCATTATGTTTTGTCAGTGACATCCTTTTACTACTTGATTCTATCCTCCAACACTGCTGTCCACACTCCTTACATTCTTAAGCATGCCCAAACTTAGACGGCCAGTCTTCATTCCCATGTCATGTAGAACTTAAGGTTTGGGACATTCTATATTACCAGAAGCAACAAAATAGCACATGCCTTCCTTTCACTCTGCCTCAGTGACAGCTTTCTGACTTGGTCCATTTCTTAGAGCCGCTGTGCAACCTGTGCAGTAAATCCAAGGAGCCAGTCGAGGTTGGGGGCGGGGTTCCAGCATTTTCTCTCACCAGTGCAAGACCTGTCAGCTGCTGTCTTTGCCTCTTGCCAGGTAAACCAAGCCACTAACTCAGCCATTAGGAACCTACTAGGGTTCCCTGCAAATATAAGCTGATCCCCATTACAATCGCTCTTCTTCTTCTTCATTATTCCTAGGACCCATCCCACACTTGATATCTTTAGCTACCTTATACTTGCTCTCTCTAATATTTAGTTCTTGGATTCCTCACGTTGATTCTATTTTAGCCTACTATCATGGCCCCTTTAGATAAAAAAGGAACTAAAAGGGCGAATGTCTGCTCTGGATTATACTTCATCAGGTATATAATCTCTGTTGCAATTCTTCCTTATTATCCCTGTTACAAGTCATTTTTTCCCATTAGGTTGATGTGTTACCATGAAGATCATAATTCTAGAAATCTTATCTGGGCTCTAAGTCCATTTTTTTTTGCCCTTTACACTTTGGTCTTCATCTTTCATTTGGGAATTGGTGTTTCTATTGCTAAAACGACCACATGAGGCTCAAATGAGAAACAAAAACACTCTAAGTGCTTTATAAACTACAAGAGCCTTGTTAACTACTCCACATTGAAGTAAAAGATGGCTTGTAAAGGGTCAGCAGGTAATAAAAGGAGCTCTAACCTCCCTTGTCCAAAATAAACATCCAGCTTTCCTCAGATATATTTCTTGAATCAGTGCCTAACATAAGAACCTTAAAATAAATCAAGTAACAATCTACATATCCAGAAAAATTTCAAATTTTCCACTTTTGTTCTTAAGATAATTTGTGGTGTATTTTCTAGCTTCTAGAACTAAAAAATATTTAATATTAAAGTTAAAAAATTGTCTCTTGGAAAATTGGGCTGGTAGAGATGTAAAGTTTGTTCCTGTACCTGTATGTGAAACACTTCTCATTATTTCAGAAATGTGTTTGCATATCCTTCAGTCTTTTATCTTGTCTCTGATGATACAAAGCAGAGAATTGCTCTCTTTATACAACTGAGTAACTGGCAAGTGAAATTTCCCAAGAAATGTGAAATTGCTCATTTTTTGTAAAATAATATTGGGGCATCTCATCCTTGGCAAACTCACACCATGGCTGAAAAAAAGAAATAGGTTTCCCCATTCAAGTGGGAGGGCTATTCTGTGATGGGGAGGTCATCTTCTGTTCATTGAGGATGGCTGACCCTGGGTTGCCAAGGAAGAACCTGTAGTATTCACAGGAAGCAAAATTAAATCCTTCAGCAACCAAGAGCAAAGACCTCAGGCAGATCAACATCTGAGTACTCTGTGAAACACACTTCTTAAAGCCAAAGCAAAGGATTGATTTGACAGAGAATCAAAATGTCTTCTAATTATTCTGTTTGATTAAAAAAAAAAAACAGAACAATTAAGGGATTGATCCAGCTGCACGATGCGTGTGTACTTCCACCCGGTCCATCGCTAACTCAACACCCAATGCTTAGTCCCAGAGCCTGTGTTCTCTCCAAAAGCCATTTACACATCTCTTCAGGCAATTTGATTTATCATAAATTGTACTGTTGCCGAGTTTTCCCTGAGCATTTGCCTTATTTCCACTATTAAATTAGTTCAGACATAACAAATGTCTGCCTGAGCCGGCAATGCTTGCCTGGGTGCCGAGTGCAAAGCATTCTATATGGAAGGTTGTCATCTCTATGTGTTGGAACATAAGCCAGTGTCCTCAGGCTGGACAAGGGAGAAGACATTGTGGGACACTTTGTTCACAGGTCTTAGAGGCTTCCTAAAGGTGGCCAATCAGTTTTATCTTTCATGCCATCTACAACAATTGGAGTGGTTAGGAAGCCAGGTGGTCGAATGGGTCTATAACAGATAGAAAAATGTGCTACAACTGACTAGCAAGGCACCATCTGTGGGCTCAGAAAGGACACTAGTTATACCTGTGCCCTGCCATGTAGCAACCTTCCCTTTGAGCACCGGGGCCTTGAGTGTCACAAAAGCAGCTGCCCAGAGAAATGGCTAAAACTTCTTCATAGCAGAAGGTTCACAGGCAAAGGAAGGCAGGATTTATGATGTGGGATGTTTATGCAGAATCTTGCCCTTTATAAAGTGTTGCCCCCACTTAGTATCTTATTGAATCCTCTCCATCTCTACCCAAGGGGAGCTGTCAATTTTATCTTCATTTTGCAGCAGAGGGATTAGAGGCTTAGCCAGGGCAGATGGCTAGCCCAAAGACACACATGGATCATAAATAGCAGACTTGTAACCCAAACCAGACATTTTTCTTCTTAGCCGAGAGTGTCCTGGGCTAGTCAGTTGTGAATCAGTCAAGGCCTGTATTTCAGTTGGAGACTGGAGTGCATCTGAAGGCTTGGGCTGGGCAGGTGTGGCCTCTGAAGAATGACTTGACCCCAACAGAGAGCAGCATATTCAGATCCAGAAAGGCTGCATCCTCTCTCTCTCTCTCTCTCTCTCTCCCTCCCTCCCTCCCTCCCTCCCTCCCTCTTTGTCTTTTTGAGGCAGGGTCTTCCTTTAGTCTCAGCTAGCCTGGAGCTTGCTATGTAGACCAGGCTGGCCTTGAACTCACAGAGATCCACCTGCCTCTGTCTCCCAAGTGCTGGGATTAAAGGTATGTGCCACCGTGCCTGGCCTCTTTTCTCTTTCTAGGCTGTTTTCTACATGAGAACATTAGACTGGTCATTGCATTACACAGACCTACAAGAGGCAGAATTTTTGCTAAATAAATTATAATTTGCCTTATTTGGAACAGCTCGACTTGCTTCATTTGTAAATCGATTCTAATCCAACTGTTCAGTCTAATTCTGGAAGCAGAACTATTGCCTCTATTCCCTGCCTTCTGCACTGTAAACAATGAGGTGGCTGGTTGGAGAGAATTAACTTCTTTTTTGAGGCCAAAAGGCTAAGTTCCGTCTCAAGGAATTTTGCCAATGGCTCTAATTAGGACATGCAAATATACTTATGTAAATGAAATCACAAACCTCAGAATTTCAATGATTCGAGAAAGAATTTGGGTAAAATAAATTGCCTTTACAATTTTGTATGAACACTACCCAAAACACATTTTGAAACATAAAGGATATTAAAAAATTTTTATTCCCTGAGTTTAAGATCATGTATAAGATAATAACTCAAACTTGTACTAGCAATTTATAATACAGGGAGTGATTCTGCCACTGTTAAATCTTAGTCTCAAAACAATTTATGAGACAAACATTATTTCACTCATTTTACAGATGAGAAAAACAATGTACAGAGATGCAGTCAGTGAGTGACTCTCCATGGTCCAGAGACCTAAAAGCACCATATCAAAAACTCTTGCTTCAGCAATGTTTGTGCCCTATGTTCTGTTCGTCCTCCTGTGGAACCTCAACGCATCTTACTGCTGTATAGTAGCTCACGATATACAAATTCACTTCATTCAAGCAAATATACTGACTTCACCACTCTCGTTCAAAACTTGGCTGTGTACCATGTGCTTGCCAGAGTTACTCCACACGGGATTGACACAAGGTCTCTGTTCTATTGGCATTTTTATCACTGGTTAGAAAGAACCAAGCAATGAGCCAGTAGGCAAATAAATCAATAACAATAAACTCAAAGAGTATTAGTTACTACTAAAAATAAGCTAGAACAGTATGATTAGTTATGGGAGTGACATCTTCAAGTGTGAAATATTTCATGTTGTATGTGGGAGCTTCTCTTGCTATGAGCAGGTACAGCACAGTCTGGATGAGGGAAGGGGAGCACAGTGCCCACCTGTGGCCACTGTAGGGAACTGACCCCTCAGCACAGAGGTCAGTTGGTTATTTCCATAACCCGACCTGAGAGGTACTTCCAACTCAAGTCCTTAGCCTGGGACAATGGAATGTTTCCTGTCTGGCCGTGCTTTCCACCTGCCCAAAGACTGCTGGTCTCTGGACGGGAATTTCAGGCTGATGGCTGATGGCCTATCTTCAGCCTACACCTACTCACAATTCACCTCACAGCTGGTGACCTGATAAGTCTCTGTCCCCACACCAGGTTACCAGGTTGGTGGTCTGATGGACCGCCTTCCAACCCACTGGCCAAGACACTCAAAATCCAGGCCTGCTTTGGCCTATATGCATGCAGAAATAAAGGCTGGGAATCTGTGTGATGATGGTAATGGAGAATTTGCTTTATTGCCTGCTGCAACTCACTTTTATAAGCAAAACAATGTCAGCTTCCAGAGCCAATCACAGACCTCCAGTTATGTGCCACGTTCTGCTGCTCCGCCTAGTATCATGTGCCTGGACCACCTTGCTTGCTCTCTCTTGGGGCAGGGTCAGAGGAATCCCATGACTCCCACATGGTTCCCTGAGGGTTTCTAGCTGAGAACTAGCCCCTAATTCAAGCTGGATCTTCCCACAGTTGTGGGTAGAGAAAGCTTCTTTGAAAAAAGATGTCATATCACCTGAGACCAGGATAGCAAACAGCAAGCAATCTGGGACAGGGAATGCTGCGGAGAGCACCCCAGGGATTATTCAAGCAACTGGAAGAAGGCCTTTAATGGCAACACATTAGGCAGAGGGCAAGAAATAGGTAAGACTGAATTGAGAGGCAGGCAGGGGCTAAACAAAGAGGGGACTTTGAGGCCAGCTCATTAGAAGTGCTATAGGCTTACTGAAGTGACAAATTAAAAAGTTTTAAATCCCACAAGGTGCTATCGTGATCTAACATCTGAAACTTTGGAGATGTCTAGGATTTACTTATGGACACACAAAATCTAAGACTCTAGTCATTAGGGCTGTAGACCAGGCCTATTTCCTTGTTTACTGAAGGTGGAAATGGAAAAATATACTCAAAGGAAGATGACTCAGCATCAGTAGCCTGTCCAGGGCGTGAACTAGGCTTGTTTCCTGGGGCAGACCCATGAGTGTATTTATGGGAAGTCTGATACTATTGGGGTCCACCTGGAAGTTAAGTGATTCTAAAGCTTTGAAAACTTTTTGACTTAGGTTTAAGACAAGTATTTTGTAGAAAGATTCTTTTTAGGATTCTTTTCAGTGCTTTAAAGTGTGTGTATACGTGTGCACACACATGACCGTAGGTGTCCCTGGAGGCCACAGATCCCCTGGAGCTTGAGTTACAGTCCTCCGTGAGAAGCCCACTTAGGTCCTCAGGAGTGGTATGCACTCTTAGCCACTGAATCAACTCTCCAGCCCTCTCTAGAAGTATTCTATCAAAATTATTATTGGATACTCATTCTTGAACGCCTCCTGAAGTCTAACTTGCTTGACAGATCACTTTGGGAAAGGTGCTGGTGAGCGCCAAGTGAGCTGTCCCAACAATCAAGCCAGGAGTTGTTTGCTACTTCCTTTCATCTATGTTTTCTCCGCCACCCAGCTGGTCAGGGGCTGGTAACTCACAAACAAAGTTAAGATGGAAGCGTTATCCTCAAGGCTAATTCATTTGTCCATCTCTGAGTGAATTTGGAATGAACTGCAGCAAACCTAGGCAAATTACAATCTGCTTCTCCCTCCCTAGGGCAAATTACAAGCATTCATTTATTCATTTGCTCACAAAATAGTCTGCTGTGTTGTGATTGGTTCCTGGGGAGGTGCTGGGTGTATCATCACCTGATCTGGATCCTTAACACCTCGCAGCTCAGTGGTCTCTTCATATCCCTCAGAATCACCACAGTTTGTGGAAACTTTTGTTCTCTCTGTTCCCTTTAACCCAAATCCATTGGTCTTGAAGCAGAAAAGCACGTTCTGTGCTGTGCCTGGCCCCCAAGAACACTGCAGCTGCTACTCTGGCTTTACAATCTTTAGGACATTGGGGAAAAGAACGCACATAGGATCGAATTCTATGCTGAAGAATGACCCGTGCTTATTATCTTCTATAATCTTCAGTTAATGGCCCTAATCCTTTCACTTTGAAAAATCCTTTCTCTAAAATTGGCTTCCTTCCCCTTTCCTGCCTAACCCAGTTCCCAGCAGGCCTGTGGTTTTTGTGCAGAATAGGGCAGAATCATCTTTGTGACACAGAATTCATCTTCTTTATGCTTACTTGTGATTCATTGGTCTTTTTTATCACTTAGCATTCTTTCCAGAATTAGAAAGCCAAAGTCCTTGATATTTCTCCAATAAAAATACTGCTATTGGTAGTTGTACTGCATTACGTGGGTTTTAAAGAACTGGTAAGAGCTTTAAAAATGGCTAATGATAGATTACAGTTGGATAAGAAAAATGGATGAGCACTTAGGCTCAATGGTTACTGTGCATGCACAGCCTCCCTGTACATGCATCATTATGCGGTGTGAGACTCAGTAATATGTAGTCAGAGATTATCTGGAAATGGCATCTTTCCATGCTAAGAAAACTGAGGTACATAAGCAGCGATTGCTACTGGAGCTAATATAACCTTACATTATAGAGGAAAAATAGTCTCTCAATGCACATGAAAAATCAAATTAACAACATGCTTTAAAGAGTATTACCTAGGTTTGTTTTGCTATCCACAGACTGTCATTACACCACACCATCCTGTCCAGAATGATGACTCTCACCTCCTCTTAAGTTTGCCCAGGCTGGCTCACAAAGGTCATCTTAGCCCCATCTCAGTGTTGTCTGTACTCTCTTTCCACGCTGGACCTTGACTAGACACTGGCCTACATGTCTGGGGCACTTTGCACAACTTGTCATCCACAGGGTCCAAGACAGGCCTAGTGAAGAGCTCTGCCCCATCTTTTGTCAATACAGAATCTGGCTTTGAAGATTTTCTATTTATGGGAATCAGAAATCAAAACCCTGACTCCTTCATGAGCAGAGGCTCTCAATCCCAATTATACATGTTGTCACACAGTAGGTATTATATGAAAGCACCCATAGAGGTCTTTTGCCCCCAAACAACAGCCTTGGGACTGTCTTTGCCCCTGTGCCAGGACTAGTGTGCTCTGTTCTTCCTTGGCTCATTACTGAAGGCTTACAATCCAGGAGTACAGGTCATAGGAGATGAGATCATTCAATGTATTTGTTTTCCAGGTAGGTGGTAGGACTTATCTGGCAGAGCTTGCTGTCAGTGATGCTTTCTGCTCTGCTTTCCTCCTCAGAAACACCAGCCTCAGCCAGAAGACACATCAATCACTTGGACTTTAACATGGCGGGCACTGAGTTTCCTACAAGAAACATTCACACCACAAACCTCACTGTCACCTATAGTGCAGCGAGTCACAGTTTTGACTGTATCATAATCACCCAGCAGTCTTTCTAAAAGACAGACTGGAATCCACAATGACAACTCCAAAGAAATTAGACTGTTTTCTTCTCACCCACTTGTGCCCCTTTCCCAAAGCCCAGGGAACAAACTGCGGAAGAGGAGGCGTGGTAGATTGTAAGGGCTGTGGAGAGATAGGGGTGAATCATGAGACTACAGGAATATAGTCTGGACTCCTTATTGATCAACATGTCTGTGCATACAAGCTTCTCCAACTGGTCTATGCGAACCTTAGGTTGTTCAAAATTTGGACATAGATACTTGCAAAATGCACCAATTACCTGATTGTATGGCATAATGAGTGACATCAATGCTATCTGCAAACAACTGTGTCATTGTATTGTAGAATCCCTTAAAATAAATAAATAAATAAATAAATAATAAAAAATACTGAAGTATTTTAATCAAGTTGAGAATCACCATCTACTTAAAGGCTGTTGAGGTTTGAGGCATTACAAATCCTCAAGGGGCAGTATTTCTTTGGATTGGTCTCTTCCGGTATCACATACTCTGTCCTTATTCTTAAAATCCTTTCCTGAAATTCTATGCGATCCAAATCTGAATATATATCTAAGGGAAATAATACCAACGTATCAAAGGCACACCAGCACTACCATGCTTACTGCTGCTCTATTCACAATAGCTAGGATATGGAACCAGCTTACAAGTCTGAATGCATAAAGAAAATGTGCTTTATGTATACAGTAGAATACATACATAAGAATACTAAGTATGTAGTATCCTTAAATTTACAGGCACAAGTATACCCTTTGAGAAAAGAAACCTCTTTTTTTTTTTTTTTTCAACAGATGGAAGCCATAACAAAGTTCTTCAACTGGTCAAATGCAGAGACTAAATGACTGTGAGTTCCCAGTCATAAGTGATACATCTGTAATGAAACTGGTTTATTTATGGCTTGGGGAGTATCTTGGAAGAGGGGGCAGAAAAAAAAATGTAAGAGCCAGAGGGAAAGGTACCTGCGGCTAGTTAATGTATGCTAGGCATGATAGGGAAGTTACATCAATGACATTGCAATAGTGTGGTAGTGTAATCAGATCTGCATAATGACAAAGCCAGTTGACATGCCATGGTGAGGAGGGGGATTCACTGGGGTCCCACCTCAAGACGAAGAGCTATAGGCTATTAATGGATCCTGAGGGAGGAAGAATCGGTTTTCTCCAGAGAGAAGCTCCCTGACAGGTTATCTAATCCCAAGCAGGCAGCCCTAAACATAGGTATGCATGAGCACCACTAAATGGACTCAGTAGACACACACATACACACACACACACACACACACACACACACACACAGAGTAATAATAACCAAAGAATAAACAAGAAATTGAGAGAGAGAGTAGAAGGCAAAAAAGCAGTTGGTGGGGACTAGGAGAGAAGAAAATAATGTGAATATAATACTTATGCATGAAATTCTCAAAAAATAATTAAAATAAAATGTACTGTGTATATAATAGAATATTACTCATTATAGCAATGAATGACACCCTATCATTTGCAGCAAAATAGATGGAAATAATGAACACTGAGTAAATAAGATAAGTCAGGTACAGAAAAATAAATACCACATATTCTTTTTATGTGTGGATTTTTTTAGTAAATCTTAATGCATAATAGTGATTGCTAGAGGCTGGAAGGGGATTAGAAGAAAGTTGTAGAATGGATACCCAATCATAACTAGTTATAAATAATAACTTTCCACTGTCTGTATCCCAGTGGGAGTAATTTAGTTCATAATAAACTATCACATATTATATGAATACCCAGAAGAAAAAGAAACTCAAAATCTCCTGACACAAAGTAATAATAAAGAGATGGAAATGTTGGTCACTGTGATTTGATTAGCACATATCATAGGCATGCACTGAAATATCTCAGTATTCCCAGAACTATGTACAATTACCATGTATTAATAAGAATGTCCTTTTTTTTCTTTTTTTAAATATCTTTTTTTTATGTGTATGAGTGTACGGTCTGCATGTAGGTTGGTGCACCCATGTCATGAAATGCCGTGGAGGTCAGAAGAGGGCATCGGATTCCCCTGGAACTGGAGTTAAAGATGGTTCTTACCCCTATGTGGATGCTGGGAATCGAACCTGGGTCCTCTGCAAGAGCAACCAGTGCTCTTAACTGCTGAGGCATCTCTCTAGCCCAATAAGAATGTTCTTAATGGGGCTGGAGAGATGGCCTAGCGGTTAAAGTGCCGACTGCTCTTGCAGAGGACTTGGGTTCGATCCCCAGCACCCACATGGCACCTGAGAACCCCGTCTGTAACTCCAATTCCAGGAGAATACCAGTTCCAGGGGAATCTGACACCCTCTTCTGACCTCCGTGGCATTGCACGACATGGGTGCACAAACCTGCAAGCAGACAGTACATTCATACACATAAATAAATAAAATGAAATTAAAAAAAAAGAATGTTCTTAATGTTCAAATTGATGTCAATGCTAGTTACTCCTATTTGGTCCTTCTAGTCTGGATACATGCATTGAATTATCACACTGTTCTCCATAAATTTGTACAATTAAATTTTTATTATTAAGCTTAATATGATAAACTATTTGAGTTCTTTCTTAGATGTTTCCAAAAGGTATTTAAGCTCACAGTTACTTTTATAGGAAGATTAAATATTCTTCCACTTGAACCTGGCCAAGAACAAATGGAAACAGAGCTAGAAATCTCAAGGAAGGGGCCAGAGATAATGTCCAAAGAGAAGCAGGTCATGAATCTTCTTTGATTGAAAGGCAAGAAGCAAGAGCTAAATTGAGTTTAGCCTATGAGTTGAAGATAAGCAGGCAGGGTCATTCGAGAACCCTGTCTGAGTAAGGAGGAAGTAAAGATGGGAATCAGGCTCAGTACCAAGATGACAATAGAGGTTGTGATAGTTAGGTTTTGTCAACTTGACATGAACCAGAGGGAACCACATTTGAGGAATTTCCTCCAACAGATTCACCTGTGGGTATGTCTGTGGGGAACTCTCTGGATTGCTACTTGGTACAGGAGGGTCCAGCGCACTGTAGGTATACTAACCCGATGGAGGTAGGCCCAGGATGTGTCAGAAAAGAAGGTGGTCGAGCCATGGGGAAACAGTAACCAGTGCTTCCCTGTGGTCTTTGCATCCATTTCTGCTTCAGGTTCCTGCCTTGAGTTCCTGTGCTGTGTTCCCTCTGATGGATTGTGGCCTGAATGTATAAGATTGTAAGAGAGGCCCACACTGATCTCCACCCTGTTAGGCTCCATCGTTATTCTGTTGTTGTTACTAACCCTAGGACCACGTATACGGAATAAGTTAGTCACCTTTATGAGAGAAAGATTGGGGGCAATTCAGCTAATGACCTTAAGAACACATTATACCCAACTTGATCCACACCACTTAAGCAGCCAATACGATAATGTAGACCAGAACACTTCTGTCTAAGCTAGGCAAAGAGAGACCAAGATTGGCCTCTAGAGCAACAAGAGAAAATCGGGGAATGAGGAGATAGAGTTAATTCCAGACCTCCATTCTGGACAAACAAAGGTTAACTGTTCATCTTTCCCAGACAAAAGTCCACCAGATGCATTGGGGGGATTGAGAAACAGGCCCAGTGGTAGTCACTTTCCACCAGGCTGAAGTCCACCAGATACATCTGAGGATTGGGAAACAGGCCCAGTCTGAATCGATAAAGAAAAATTCCCCCAGACCAAGCCAGAGGTATCCAACTCCTGCTTGCGGTTTTTCCTTTAAAAGATCCCCCCTCCCCCCAGCAGTGGCGCCGCTTCTCCCTGCTTGCTGCATCAGGAGCAGGGTCCAAGCTCAGCTTGAATAAAGAGTCTATTTACGTCGGAGCCGCGTGTCCTGGTGGTCTTTTGGGGGTCCCAGTGATCTGGGCATAACAAGATGAAGTCAACCTCGTCCTCCCTAAGTTGCTTATGGTGAGTGTCTTACCACAGCAACAGAAAGAAAAGTAGAGCAGAGGTTCTGACAGATGTCCTGGGCATAGGCTACTCCTTTATATTGGGGTCCAGTGCTTGGAGGGAATGGTAAGTAGCAGAGTTTCAGGGGACTAGGAGAAAACGAGGAAGTACAAGTATCTGGGGGAGATGACAGAATAGAATCCAAATTAAAACTAGTCAGAAGCAATAGGGAAGGCCATTGTGTACTCATTTAAAAATTTCACCAGGAACATATTACAGTCCTAAACATATATGCACCAAACACAGGGCACCCAATTTCATAAAAAGAAACATTATTAAATCTAAAATCACAGATTGGCTCCAAGACATTGATAGTAGATAACTTCAATACCCAGCTCTCACCATTAGACAAATCATCCAAACAAAAACTTAATAGAGAAACCCTGGAGCTAAGTGACATCACACATCAAATGTGCCTAACAGACATCTACAAAACATTCCACTGACCCAAATATCAAATAATGAACTTTCATCTTATCAGTCCATGGAACTTTCTCCAAAATCAACCACATATTAGGACACAAAACAAATCTTACCAAAATTAAGCAAATTGAAATTACATCCAGCATCATATCAGACCACAAGGGAATAATGTTGGGTAGCAACAAAAATGTAATTGAAAAAAATATACAAACTCATGGAAACTAAAGAACACACTATCAAATGAAAATTGGGTCAAGGTGGAAAGCACACAGGAAATATAAAAATACTAGAACTGAATGAAAATGAAAGCACAGCCTACCAAAATCTAGAGGACACAATGAAGGCCTAAGATGTAAGTTTATAGCACGAAGTGCCTACCTCAGAAGATTAGAGATATCTCATATTAGAAGACCTTAGAAAATAGGCAGCAATCAATACCCAAAAAGAGCAGCTGAGAAGAGACAACCAAAATCAGGGATGGGAAATTAATGAAATAGAAATGGAAAAATAATACAAATAACCCAGTGAAATGAAAAGTTACTTCTTCAAAAAAGATTAATTAGATTAACAAACCTCCAGGCAAATGAGAGAGAGAGAGAGAGAGAGAGAGAGAGAGAGAGAGAGACCCAAATTAGTAAAATCAGACATAAAAGGCTAACATAAGAACAAATTCTGAGAAAATTCAGGGAGTCCTAAGAAAATACTTTATAAATCTATATTCCACTAAACTGGAAAATTCTAAAAGAAACAGAGGTATGTGTGACTTACCAAAATTAAATCAAGATGAAGAAAACAATTGAAATAGACCCAGCCAGCAGCAGGGAGCACAGGGCGTGCAGGACAGGTAGGTGGGAGGTGCTCAGGAGGCCACGCCCCAGAGACCTGGGGTTCATCACCCAGGCAAAACACCACACCCCGCCTGTGTGATTGGCGTGAGTGGACTTACCCAGCCAGCAGCAGGAAGCACAGGGGACCTGAGCACAGGCCGCGGGAGCAAACACCTCCCCACCCCTGCTTGAGCTGTGGTGCAATTGTCCCAGTGGGAATAGTGGTAGTGATTCCAGATTCCAGGGCACAAGGAAGTAGAAGAGATAGCGAACCTACCACAACTCCAGTCCCAGAACATTAGGCTTCACAGCCAACCTAGAGGAACGGGCTAGAAGGAAGCAGAGTGAACACAACACTCCGTGTTGAACCAACCCAGCCAATTTCTGGAGAACCTTCAGAACAGAAAGGGAAGCGTTATCTGGACATTCCAATATATAACCAAAAGTGAAAATCTAAAAAACATAGACCAGCCAGCCCTCCATAAACAAGGGGAAGACAAAGAAAGTACCTGAAGGGAACAAGCAGAGCAAGCCTCCAAAGCAGCGAAGAAACATTTGAGATTCGTATCAGAACACAAACAACAAAATACACCCACATGCCAAAAACATGATGAGAAAACAACATGGGAAAACACATAATAAATCCACAACAAACTCTCCCAGTCCTATAAAAGAGTCCTACAATGCGATCTCCCTGTAAGTATCTCAAGACACAGATCTTAGAAGAACAATCATAGAAATACTCCAAGAAATCAAGGAATATAAAGAACAAATCAAATAACTAAAGGGAGAGAATGACAACTTTAGGAAGGAAATAGAGGGAAAGAATGTCAAACTCAGGAACGAATAAGAGGCAGAGAATGACAAATTCTGAAAGGAAGTGGGAACACTGAAAACATTCCAGGCTGAAATGAAAAAGGAAACAGACCAGCAAAACAAGGAGATAGGAGAAGACCAAGCTCCAAGAGGAAGTGGAAATACTAGAGAAATCACAGGATGAAATGAAAAAGGAAATCAAACATTCACTCAATCAACAGGAAAGAATGGGAGAAAGCCTCAGGCACAGATTGGATGAAGCAGAAAATAGAATATCAACACTAGAAGATAAAGTGGAAGAACTAGAATCCTCCAGAAAAGAATATGAAAAATTTAAAAAAAACAGAAGAGTGGAACAATCAGGAAATGTGGGACACTATGAAAAGACAAAAACCTCTGCATCATAGGGATAGAGGAAGGAGAAGAATCCCAGGACAAAGGTATTGATCAAATCTTCAACAGAATAATAGAAGAAAATTTCCCCAAACTGAAAAAAGACAAACCCATACTAATACAAGAAGCACTTAGAACATCAAATAGACATGACCAGAAAAGAAACTCACCACGCCATATCATACTTAAAACATTAGATGCCCAAAACAAAGACAAAATTCTGAAAGCTACAAGAGAAAAACAAGTTACATATAAGGAAAAACCCATGAGAATTACAGCTGACTGTTCAGTGCAGACTATGAAAGCAGAAGAAGGTAGACTAAAATATTCCAAGTACTAAACGACTATAGATCCCACCTAGATTACTATACCCAGAAAAAAAGTCAATTATAGTTGAAGGTGAAAGAAAAATCTTTCATGGCATAAACAAGATGAAAGAATACATGTGCAGAAAACCAACCCTTCAGAAAATACTCGAAGCAATTCAAAGTACAGAAGGAGCAACTATCCCCAAACAGTTAGAGAGAGAAATTAATAAAAGTATAATTAGTAAAATACAACCTATACCAAGAATACAAACAGAAAATAAGGTTAAAAGAAGCAACACACATTTCTCAATGATAACCTTAAATATTTAGTCTAAACTCCCCAATCAAAAGACATAGACTGGGAGAATGGATTAGAAAACAGAATCCATCTATATACCGTCTACAAGAAACCAATCTCACCCTCAAGGATAGACACCAACTTAAAGTGAAAGGATGGAAAAAATACTCCAAACAAGTGGTACCCAAAAGCAATCAGGAGTTGGTATTCTAAAATCATGAGAGCCATTACATGACCATCACAGGAATAATTAACCATGAAGATTTCACAATCTTAAATATATAAGCACCAAACTCTGGTGCACCGAACTTTATAAACACAATCCTGCAAAACCTTAAGACATAGATTAATCCTAGCACACTACTAGTGAGGGACTTCACTACCCCACTGAGCCCTATGGATAGGTAAACTGGACAAAGTATAAACAGAGAGACATGTGAACTGAACAATACAATATACCAAATGGACCTCACAGACAGCTACTGAATATTCCACCCAAACACTAGAGAATATACTTTATACTCAGCAACCATTGGAACCTTCTTCAAAATTGACCACATACTGGGACACAGAAAAACCTCAACAACTACAAAAGGATTGAAATAATTTCATGCCATCTATCAGACCACAGTGCAATAAAGCTCAATATCAACACCAGGATAAGCCCTATAAGAACACACAGAGACTGAACAACACACTTCTCAATCATGAATGGGACAAGGAAGAATTAAAAGCATTCGTGGAACTAAACGAAAATGACAAAACAACTCAACAAAATGTATGGGATACGTTAAAAGCAGTCCTAAGAGGGAAGTTTATAGCCCTGGGTGCCTACATTAAAAACAATCAAACAAAAAAAACCAGAAAGAGCACAAGTAAACGATCTAACACTGCAGCTAAAAACACTAGAGAGACAACAGCAAATGAACCCTAAATGCAACAGACAGGAAGAAATACCCAAAATCAGAGCAGAAATCAATGAAATAGAAACAAAGAAAACAATACAAAGAATCAATGAATCCAAAAGTTGGTTCTTGGGAAAGATAAACAAAATCGACAGACCTCTAGCCCAGTTAACCAAAAGAAACAAAGAGCAACTCCAAATCAACAGAATTCATAATGAATGGGGAAACATGACAACAGATACCAAAAGACCCAGACAATCATATGAGAATATTTCAAAAACTTATACTCCACCTGGTAGAACAATCCATTGCTGATGTCAGAGCTCCTGTATTAATATATTTTGCCTGAGTGCATAGCCCTAGGACTTTAGTATTATATTTGGTTCTGAACAGAGAGTAATCCCTTCCACAGTTCCCATGTCTAGTAGTCAATTAAAGAAAGCAGTTTTACCGGTTTTATAAGAGATTACCTCTACAATAGTTGTCTCCAATTTACAGTTGGGGAGCGACCTCATCATTGTCATATTTCTCCTTGTTCTATGGGTGGGAAGGCAAGGAAGTCTCTCATATCAGAACCTTTGTGGCACCTAGAAGGTAAGTTTCATTAGGACTCATTATAACTAGTTGTTACATGTAGGATCCACAGAGGGGTTCGATGTTTATGGCAATCTGAGGCTTTTCTTCCTTTGAATGTTCAGACGGGTCAGCCTTTCCGTTGCCACTTTTTGGTACATCCTACTCAATGCAAACCTGTATCTTTTCTTTCTCAGCCGTTAAGTTGGTGACGTTTTGTCCTGTTGGAACAAACAAATCTTTTCCCATAGTTAGTTTTAAGATTTGAATTGCAAGGGTTTGATGAAAAGGTTTCATGTCTTTCTGTATCCCCCCCCCNCCCCCCCCCCCCCCCCCCCCTCCCCCCCCACTTTCCCCTGTCTTTTATCCAGGGGCGTAATTTAAGTCATAATGAAACTATCACCATATAATGAATACCCAGAAAAGAAGAAAGAAACTCAAAATCTCCTACACAAAGTAATAATAAAGAGATGGAAATGTTGGTCACTGTGATTTGATTAGCACATATCATAGGCATGCACTGAAATATCTCAGTATTCCCAGAACTCTGTACAATTACCATTGTATTAATAGAATGTCCTTTTTTTTCTTTTTTTTAAAATACTTTTCTTTTTTTTATATGGTATGATGTACTCGTCTGCCATTTGTATTGGCTATTGTGCACCCACTGTCTGAAATGCCGTGGAGGTCAGAAGAGGGGCACGGATTCCCTGGAACTGGAGTTAAAGACTGGTTCTTAGCCCTATGTGATGCTGGGAATCGAACCTTGGGTCCTCTGCCAAGAGCACACCAGTCTCTTAACTGCTGAGGCTCTGTCTCTAGCCCAATAAGAATTTCTTAAGGGGGCTGGAGAGATGGCCGTAGCGGTTTAAAAGTGCGACTGCTCTGCAGAGGACTGGTTTCATCACCCAGCACACACAGGCACGAGAAGAAAAAAATCTGTAACATCCAATTCCAGGAGGGATGGAAATACCAGTTCAGGGGGAATCTGACACCCATCTTTTTCTGACCTCCGGCATTGCACGACCATGGGTGCACAAACCTCATAGCAGACAGTACATTATACACATAAATAATAGAATATGAAATTAAAAAAAAGAATTGTTCTTACTGTCAAATTGATGTTGTCAATGCTAGTTACTCCTATTTGTCCTTCTCGTCTGGATACATTGCATTGAATCTATCACACTGTTCTCCCTAACTTTTACAATTAACATTTTTATTATTAAGCTTAATATGATAAACTATTTGAGTTCTTTCTTAGATGTTTCCAAAAGGTATTTAAGCTCACAGTTACTTTTATAGGAAGATTAAATATTTTTCCCTGAACCTGGCCAAGAACAAATGGAAACAGAGCTAGAAATCTCAAGTAAGGGGCCAGAGATAATGTCCAAAGAAGAAGCGGTCATGAATCTTCTTTGATTAGAAAAGAGCAAGAAGCAAAAGAGCTAAATGAAGTTTAGCCCTATGAGTGAAGATAACAGGCAGGGTCATTCGAAACCCTGTCTGAGTAAGGAGGGAAAAGTAAAATGGGAATCAGTGCTCAGTACCAAAGATGACAATAGAGGTTGTATAGTTAGGTTTTGTCAAACTTGACCATTGAACCAGGAGGCAAACCACATTTGGAGAGGAATTTCCTCCAACAGATTCACCTTGTTTGTGGGTATGTCTGTGGAGGAACTCTCTGGATTGCTACTTGTACAGTGAGGGTCCACGCACTTGTAGTATACTAACCCGATGGAGGTAGGCCCAGGATGTTCAGGAAAAGAAGGTGTCGAGCCATGGGGAAACACGTTAACAGTGCTTCCCTGTGTCTTCGCATCCATTTCTGCATTCAGGTTTCCTGCCTTGAGTTCCTGTGCTGTGTTCCCTCTGATGGATTGTGGCCTGAATGTATAAGATTGTAAGAGAGGCCCACACTAGACTCCCACCTGTTAGCCCTCATCGTTATTCTGTTGTTGTTACTAACCTCGGACAAGTATACTGAGATAAGTAGTCACCTTTATGGTAGAAAATTGGGGGCCAATTCAGGATTCGATGACCTTACAGAACACATTCATACCCATACTTGACCACACCACCTAAGCAGCCAATATCGATAATGTAGACCAGAACACTTCTGTCTAACTTAGCACAAGAGAGACCAAGATTGGCCTCTAGAGCAACAAGAGAAAATCGAGGGAATGAGGAGATAGAGTTAATTCCAGACCTCCATTCTGGACAAACAAAGGTTAAACATTCACCTTTCCCAGTCAAAAGCCACCAGAGCATTGGGGGGATTGAGAAAAAAGAAACAGCCCTTGGTATGTCAGTTTCACACCCAGGCTGAAGTCCACCAGATACATACTGAGGTTGGGAAACAGGCCCAGTCTGAATCGATTTAAAGAAAAATTCCCCCAGACCAAGCCAGAGGTATCCAACTCCTGCTTGCGGTTTTTCCTTTAAAAAGATCCCACCTCCCCCCAGCAGTGGCGGCTTCTCCCATGCTTGCGTGCATCAGGAGCAGGGTCCAAAGCTCAGCTTGAATCAAAGGACGTCTATTTACGTCGGAGCCAAGCTGCGTGTCCTGGTGTTCTTTTGGGTGGTCCCAGTGATCTGGGCATAACAAGATGAAGTCAACCTCGGTCCTCCCTAAGTTGCTTGAACTGGTGTCTTCTACACCAGAGCAACAGAAAGAAAAAGTAGAGCAGAGGTTCGGACAGATGTCCTGGGCATAGGCTACTCCTTTATATTGGGGTCCAGTGCTTGGAGGGAATGGTAAGTAGCAGAGTTTCAGGGGACTAGGAGAAAAGAGGAAGTACAAGTATCTGGGGGAGATGACAGAATAGAATCCAAATTAAAACTAGTCAGAAGCAATAAGGAAGGCCATTTGTGTACTCATTTAAACAATTGTCACAGGACATATTACTAATCCTCAACACATATTCACTAAACAGGGCACCCAATTCATAAAAAGAAAACTATTTTAGTACTAAAATCACAGATTGAGTCCAAAGACATTGATAGTAGATAACTTCAATACCCAGCTCTCACCATTAGACAAATCATCCAAACAAAAACTTAATAGAGAAACCCTGGAGCTAAGTGACATCACACATCAAATGTGCCTAACAGGACATCTACAAAACATTCCACTGCCCAAATATCAAATAAGGAACTTTCATCTTCATCAGCTCCATGGGAACTTTCTCCCAAAATCAAACCACACTATTAGACAACAAAACAAATCTTTACCCAAAATTAAGCAAATTGAAATTACATCCAGCATCATATCAGACCACAGGGAAATAATTTGGGTAGCAACAAAAATGTAATTGAAAAAAATATACAAAACTCATGGAAAACTAAAGAACACACTATCAAATGAAAATTGGGTCAAGGTGGAAAGCACACAGGAAATATAAAAAATACTAGAACTGAATGAAAATGAAAGCACAGCCACAAAATCTAGACGGACACAATGAAGGCCTACAGAGTTAAAAGTTCTATAGCACGAAGTGCCTACCTCAGAAGATTAGAGATATCTCATATTAAGAAGACCTAGAAAATAGCAGCAATCAATACCCAAAAAGAGCAGCTGAGAAGAGAGAACCAAAATTCAGGGATGGGAAATTAATGAAATAGAAAGGAAAAAAATAATACAAATAACCCAGTGAAATGAAAAGTTACTTCTTCAAAAAAGATTAATTAGATTAACAAACCTCCAGGCAATAAGAGGAGAGAGAGATGAGAGAGAGAGAGATGGACGTCGAGAGAGGAAGAGGAGAGAGAGAGAGACCCAAAATTAGTTAAAAGACATAAAAAGGCTAAACATAAGGAACAAATTCTGACGAAAATCAGGACAGTCCTAAGAAAATACTAATTAAAACTCTATATTTCCACTAAACTGGAAAATTCTAAAAGAAACAGAGGTATGTGTGACTTACCAAAATTAGAATCAAGATGAAGAAAACAATTGAAATAACCCAGCCAGCAGCAGGGAGCACAGGGCTGCAGGACAGTGTAGGTGGGAGGTGCTCAGGAGGCCACGCCCCAGAGACCTGGGGTTCATCACCCAGGCAAAACACCACACCCCGCCTGTGTGATTGGCGTGAGTGGACTTACCCAGCCAGCAGCAGAGCACAGGGGACCTGAGCACAGGCCGCGGGATGCAAAACACCTCCCACCCCTGCTTGAGCTGTTGGTTGCAATTGTCCCATTGAAATAGTGGAGTGATTCCAGATTCCAGGGCACAAAGGGAAGTAAAGAAGAGATAGCGAACCTACCCAACTCCCACAGTCCCCAAACATAGGTTACAGCCAACCTAGCAGAACGGGCTAGAAGGAAGCAGAGTGAACACAACACTCCGTGTTGAACCAACCCAGCCAATTTCTGGAGAACCTTCGACAACAGAAAGGGAAGCGTTATTGGACATTCCAATGTTTTGTAAACCAAAAGTGAAATCTAAAAAACATAGGACCAGCCAGCCCTCATAAACAAGGGGAAGACAAAAGAAAGAGACCTGAAGGGAACAAGCAGAGCAAGCCTCCAAAGCAGCGAAGAAGAAACATTTGAGATTCGATCAGAACACAAACAACAAAATACACACCCACATGCCAAAAACAAAAGTAAAAAACAACATGGGAAAACACATATAATCCACAACAAACTCTCCCAGTCCTATAAAAGAGTCCTACAATGCGATCTCCCTGTAAGTATCTCACAGCAAATCTCACTTAGAAGAACAATCATAGAAATACTCCAAGAAATCAAGAATATAAAGAAACAAATCAATAACTAAGGAGGGAGAATGACAACTTTAGGAAGGAAAATAGAGGAAAGAATGTCAAACTCAGGAACGAATAAGAGCAGAGAATGACCAATTCAATGAATGAAGGAAGTGGGAACACTTGAAAACATTCCAGGCTGAAATGAAAAAGGAAACAGACCAGCAAAACAAGAGATAGGAGAGACCAAGTCCAGAAGGAAGTTGAAATACTAGAGAAATCACAGGATGAAATGAAAAAGGAGAGGAAATCAACATCATCTAATCAACAGGAAAGAATGGGAAGACCTCAGACAGATTGGATGAAGCAGAAAATAGAATATCCACACGAAGATAAAGTGGGAAGAACTAGAAATCCTCCAGAAAGAATATGAAAATTAAAAAATAAAAAAAAAACAGAAGAGTGGAAAAATCAGGAAACTGTGGGACACTTTGAAAAAACCAAACCTCTGCATCATAGGGATAGAGGAAGGAGAGAATCCCAGGCAAGGTATTGATCAAATTTCAACCCAAATAATTAGAAGAAAATTTCCCCAAACTGAAAAAAGACAAACCCATACTAAATACAAAGCACTTAGAACATCAAATAGACATGACCAGAAAATAAACTCCCACCAATATCATATTAAAACATTAGATGCCCAAAACAAAGACAAAATTCTGAAAGCTACAAGAGAAAAACAAGTTCACTTAGAAAAACCCATGAGAATTACAGCTGACTGTTCAGTGCAGACTATGAAAGAAAAGCAGAAGAAGGTAGACTAAAGTATTCCAAGACTAAACGACTATAGATCCCACCTAGATTACTATACCCAGAAAAAAGTCAATTATAGTTGAAGGTGGAAGAAAAATCTTTCATGGCATAAAACAAGATGAAAGAATACATGTGCAGAAACCAACCCTTCAGAAAATACTCGCAAAGCAATCAAAGTACAGAAGGAAGCAACTATCCCCAAACAGTTAGAGAGAGAAATTAATAAAAGTATTAATTAGTAAAATACAACCTATACCAAGAATACAACTAGAAATAAGGTTAAAAGAAGCAACACACATTTTCAATGATAACCTTAAATATTTAGTCTAAACTCCCCAATCAAAAAGACATAGACTGGGAGAATGGTTAGAAACAGAATCCATCTATATACCGTCTACAGAAACCAATCTCACCCTCAAGGATAGCACACAACTTAAAGTGAAAGGTGGAAAAAATACTCCAAACAAGTGGTACCCAAAAGCAATCAGGAGTTGGTATTCTAAAATCATGAGAGCCATTACATGACCATCACAGAATAATTAACCATGAAGATTTCACAATTTAAATATTATGCACCAAAAACTGGTGCACCAAGAATTTATAAACACAATCCTGCAAAACCTAAGACACAGATAGTTCCAGACATACTATAGTGAGGGATCACTACCCCACTGAGCCCTCATGGATAGTAAACTGGACAAAAGTATAAACAGAGAGACAGTGAACTGAACAATACATATACCAATGGACCTCACGACAGCTAATGAATATTCCACCAAACACTATAGAGAATATACTTATAATCAGCAACCATTGGAACATTCTTCAAAATTGACCACATACTGGGACACCGAAAAACCTCAACAACTACAAAGGATTGAAATTAAATTCATGCCATCTATCAGACACAGTGCAATAAAGCTCAATATCACCAGGATAAGCCCTATAAGAACACACAGAGACTAAAACCACCTCTCATCATGAATGGGACAAGGAAATTAAAAGCATTCGTGAACTAAACGAAAATGACAAAACAACACAACAAATGTAATGGATACGTTAAAAGCAGTCCTAAGAGGCGAAAGTTTATAGCCCTGGGTGCCTACATTAAAAAACAATCAAACAAAAAAAACCCAGAAAGCAACAATAAACGATCTAACACTGCACTAAAAAAACACTAGAGAGACAACAGCAAATGAACCCTAAATGCAACAGAGACAGGAAAGAAATACCCAAATCAGAGCAGAAATCAATGAAATAGAAACAGAGAAAAACAATACAAAGAATCAATGAATCCAAAGTGGTTCTTGGGAATAAAAGAAACAAAATGACAGACCTCTAGCCCCAGGTTAACCAAAAGAAACAAGAGCAACTCCAATCAACAGAATTCATAGATAATGGGGAAACATGACAACAGATACCAAAAGACCCCGACAATCATATGAGAATATTTCAAAAACTTATACTACACCTGGTAGAACAATCCATTGCTATATCAGAGCTCCTGTATTAATATATTTTGCCTGAGTGCATAGCCCTAGGACTTTTGTATTATATTTGGTTCCGAACAGAGAGTAGTAATCCCTTCCACAGTTCCCATGTCTAAGTAGTCAATTAAAGAAAGCAGTTTACGGTTTTATAAGAGATTACCTTTCTCTTTGTTTTATAAGATGACTACTCTATAATAGTTGTCTCCAACAGTTTGGAACGACACACCCGCCCGCCCCCAAACTTAAAGGGAAACACGACCCTCATCATCTCTATATTCTTTTTCAGGGGAGGGATGAAGCAAAAAATCATAAAAGTTAATAGGGAGGGAAACAGAAAAAAGAAATCATAGAGCAACAAGAGGGAGAAGACAGAAAGCATTGACAAAGAAAAAAGGAAAGGAAGGAAAAAAAGAAAAAAGAAGGAAAAAAAAAAAAAAAAAAAATTAAAAGAAGAAGAAAGATAAAAAGAAGGAAACAAAAACAGAAAAAATAAGAACAAGAAGAAAATAACCGACTTTGTAGGCACCTAATGAAGGTAAGTTTCATTAGAACTCCATTATAAACAGTTGTTACATGTAGGATCCCAGGGTCAAGGGAGGAGGGGGTGTTCGATGTTTATGCAACTAAGGCTTATGGCTCTAAGTTGGGATACGTACAGGGGCAGGAAAGAGGCAATTAAGACCTGCTGCCGAAGACCTGACTAAACATGAGGGATAGGATGTATTGAGGCCCACACGATGCAAGTGTACAAGCTGGCCTCTGGAATGCCAAGGGAGTCAGAGAGTGTTACCAAAGCACCACTAAACCAATTAAAGCAAATATGGGTCTCCCTGAAGTCAAGCAAGACTCCACCGTCAGCACCAGCTACACCTCAACCTGACTGGAAATACTGTGCAGCCAAGGCAGCCATGTGCCTGTATATCCCCAATCCTAATTGGCTATTGCTCTCTCCCTGGAGAAATAACCCATGGCTGATGCCACATGCCACAAGCTTACCTCTCTAAGGTTAGGAGATGTTATAAGCCACCGTAAGAACCCTGTCATATTTAACAGGGGGGAAAATTGTAATTCATGGATTAACAATCCAAACATGTGTCTACTGCAAAGTAACCTACCATAAACTATTAGTGCTGCTTAATACCTATATATCTAATTGCTTGTTTTTCATTAGTAGGATCGAAAAGGTTATTCCTGGACAAACTGTCAGCCCATGAAAGGAAAAACAGCCAGAATTGACCAGAGTCCAAGTCAACAGCTCCAGAGAGAGTGGACTGGTTTACCTCTCATCCACCTGTGCCCTCTTTCTAAGCCTAGGGGAACAACCTGCGAAGAGGGGGCGGGGAGAGTAGTAGAATGTAAGGGCTGCGATTGGGTGATGGTGAAACTACAGCAATGTAGTCTGGACACTCATTTGATCAACTGATTGAACAAAACACCTGTCACCCCCCACTGGATGGTGGGGCTGTAGGTGTTGGGGCACAACAGCCTGCAGATAGGTTTGCATGAAGGATGGCTGTACTCATGGATTATCACTTATAGCTAAAAAATGAAAAAAAAAAAAAATGAGAGAAAGATGCAGGACAGTTATGGCAGAATGCATGATCTGGGATGGGGGGGGGTGGGGTGGGGGAGGGAGGGAAAGGGAAATAAAACCTTGAACTGAATTGGAAAAATGTATGAAATGCACAAAGCATCAATAAAAACTAATTAAAAAAAAAAAACTTATACTCTACTAAATTTGATCTATAAAATGCACAAAATTTCAATACAAATATTTAAAAAAAGAAACAGACCCATAACAACAAATGAGATAGAAGTAATTAAAATCTCCCAATGAAAAAATACCCAGGAGCAGATGGATATAACACAAAATTCTACAAGATCGTCAAAGAAGAACTAATACCAATACTCCTCAAATTATTCTGTAAAATAGATAGGGAAGGAACAGTTCCAAATTACTTCGATGAAGCTACTATGACCCTGATCCCAAACCCAGAGAAAGATCCAACAGAAGAAAAATTTTAAGCCAATCTCTCTGATGAACATAGATCTAAAAATTCTCAATAAAATATTTGCCAACAAAATACAAAAGCACATCAAAAAGGTTATCCACTCTAATAAAGTTGGTTTCAACCAAGAAATTCAGGAATGGTTCAACATATGTAAATCAATAAATATAATCCATTACATAAATAGTTTCAAGGACAAAAACTACATAATTTTTTCATTTGATGAAGAAAAAGCCTTTGATAAAATCCAGCATCAATTCATGTCAAAAAACATGGAGAATCTAAGATAGAATGTACATATCTCAACATAATAAAGTCAATATACAGCAAGCCCTAGTCAACATCATACAAAATGGAGAAAAACTCAGAACAATGTCTGATGTCCACTCTTTCTATTCCTGTTCAATACTGTGCTTGAAGTTTTAGCTAGGTGAATAAGACTAGCGAAGGAATCAAAAAAGTCAAATTATCTCTATTTGCATATTATTATGATATTATATATAAAAGAGCCTAAAGTCTCCCCCAGAAAACTCCTAGATCTGATAACTACATTCAGCAAAGTAGCAGGATGTGAAATTAACACATAAAAATCAAGTCTTCCTACATACCATCAACAAACATAATAAGAAAGAAAAGAGGGAAACCATACCATTTACTGTAGCCTCAAAAATCATAAAATACCTTAGAATAAATCTAGCAAAGGAAGCATAATTAATACCTGCATAACAAAAATGGTAAGACATTGAAGAAAGAAACTGAAGAAGACACCTAAAGATGGAAAGGCCTCCTGTGGTGATCATGGATCATTTAAATTAATTTTGTGAAAATCACTATCACACTAAAAACAATACACAAATTCAATGCAATATCCATTACAATTAAAATTCTTCATAGAAATTGAAAAAAGTCTCGAATTTCATCTGAAAACACACACACACACACACACACACACACACACACTAGGATTCTACAAATGATCATGAACATTAAAAGAAATACCAGAGACATCACCATCCCTACTTCAAATTATACTACAGAAGTATAGTAATAGCTTGGTACTGGCTTAAATCAGATACATTGATCAATGGACTAAAATTGAGGACCCAGAATTAAGCCTACCCATTTATAGCCACCTAATTTTCAACAAGGACCAAAAATACACTGGAGAAAATACAGCATGTTCAACAAATAGTGCTGGTCAAATTGGATAGCTTCATGAAGAAGAATGAAAACAGATCCCTATGTCACACCTGCACAAATGTCAATTCTGGATGGGTTAAGGACCTCAACGTAAGATCGGATGGAAGAGAGAGAAAAGAAGTCCCTAGAATGTATAGGCACAGGAAAGGACTTTCTGAACAGGAGTCCAACAGGACTCCATAGACTTTAAGTCCAAAAATTGACAGACAGGAAATTAAAAAGATTCTGTACAGAAAAAAAATAAATCATCATTTGAGTGAAGAGGCGACCTATAGAAATGCGGAAAAGTCTTTGCCATCTGTATCTCTGACAGAGTATTCATATCTAGAATTTACAAAAGAACTAAAAAAAAAAACTCGATTAAAAAATGAGTCAAGGATCTACAGATAGAATTGTCAAGAATCTTGAGGGAATAACCAAATACTTTCTGACTGGGTTTAAGACGCACTCTGCAAGATAGAACCCACATCTGGCACTGATATTGGGACAAAGAACATGAGACTAGATAGGTCTCAGGAAGAGCCAGAGCCGGTGGGTGACTACAGTGAAACATTGTCTTCCATACACAACAGAAGAGGTGCACAGATGAACTAGAGCATCTGTGAAAACATGCACAAGGCCTGTGTGGTTTCAAGGCAGATAAAATCCCAACATGGAGTGAGCAGGGTGCTGGGGAGGAAGTTGTTGGGTACTGTCCTCTCTGAAGAGCTACTGACAATTGAGCGCTTCTGGGTGAGAGTCAGTTTTGTTAAGGGTGTGGCCATTTATAGATTCAGTTTCCTCCAGGGGATGGACCCACTCCAAAGATTATTAGTAGGATCGAAAGGTTATTCCTGGACAAACTGTCAGCCCATGAAAGGAAACAGCCAGAACTGACCAGAGTCCAAGACAACAGCTCCAGAGAGAGTGGACTGTTTTGCTTCTCATCCACCTGTGCCACTTTTCTAAGCCTAGGTTACAATCTGCGGAAGAGGGGGCGTGGTAGAATGAAAGGGCTGCGACTGGATGAATGGTGAACTACAGCAATGTAGTCTGGACACTCATTTGATCAAACTTGATTGAACATACACAACCTTTCACCCCCCACTGGATGGTGGGGCTGTGGGGTTTGGGCACAACAGCCTGCAGATTACTTTTGTATGAAGGATGCTTGTTAGTCAAGGATTATCACTTACAGCTAAAAAAATGAAAAAAAAAAAAAAAAAACTGAAAGATGCAGGACATTATGGCAGAATGCATGATCGGATGGGGTGGGTGGTGGGGGAAGGAAAGGGAAATGTGCCTGAACTGATTGGAAAGAGATGTATGAAAATGCACAAACATCAAAAAAAAAAAAAAAACAAAGATTATTTGGATAAAACAAACAACACAATGGGTCTAAAAACAAAAGGACACAACATTGGGTTGGTAGGTGAGATTGGATCTGGAAGAGATTGGCGAGATGCGGGATCAAAATACATTGTATGAATTCTCAACTTCATCTAAAAATATTATTTCTTTTAAAAAGTATTTTTATTGATTTGAGAATCTCATACATGCATTTGATTAGATTCAGAGATTCAGACACACCCCCTACACACCCATCTTACTACTCCCCTCCCCTGACTTCATGTCCTCTATTATTTTCTTTTTTAAATGGCCTGTATTGAGAGCCCAGCTCCCAGAGGACCCGGGTTCGATCCCCAGCACCCACATTGGCGGCCGAAAACCGTTTGAGACTCCAATTCTAGGAGAACTACACTCCCCAGGGGAATCCCATGACCCTCTTCTGACCTCGCGGCATTGCACAACCACAGGTGCACAGACTTGCATGCAGACATACATTCGTACACCAACATAAATAAATTAAAAATTAATTAAAAAAAAAGTCTATCAAGTCTAATCTGTGTTTCCTAAATCCTCTTGGGTGTGGGTCTATTCCTTGAAGTCTGGTCAACCTACCAGGTGTAAACCAGTAAAGAAAACAATCTCTCTCTCTCTCTCTCTCTCTCTCTCTCTCTCTCTCTCTCTCCCAGCATCAATCAAGTGTTGATAAATCCTCAGCTAAAACTGGGGCTTCCTGGTCACTGCTCCCATCCATGCTGGATTCTGTCTGCTTTTGTCTTGTGCATGCTGTGGATTATTTTTTAAAGAAATATGCAGCATCAGGAATGGAAATGATCCCAGACATTGGGAAGATAAAGCAGGAAGACTGCCATGCGTTTGACGCAACATTTGGCTACGTAGCAAAATCCTATAAATTCTTTTACAAAAATAAAGGTGATTATCAGTTAAAAAACTTCTAAACAGACTTAAAAGAAACAGTTCCTTTGGGGTACTGGAGCTTTGAGATGGGCAGCCACTACTTTTTATTAAAACTATTTCAGTATTATTTTATTTTAGAGGAGTGTGTATGGTAAAAGTAATAATAATTTACTTAAAAATAGAAGAGCTACGTAGACCACTGGGTAATAGAGTCATTAAGATAGAAATCACTGTAGTCACCTAGATTCATCATATAACATGGCTGGTTGTTTGTCCCTGAATGCCCATTTTTTCAGGTTATTTTTCTCAGCATAGTGTGTTTAGCCCAGCTCGGCACACAGCAGGCAAGCCTACTCAGTCAGTGTAAGTCACCGGGACCACACGAGTTCAAAGTAAGACATACTCTTGCTCCTGTCCACTTCAGTGCTCATCCCGCAACTCAAATCTGGATTTTTACGCAGTGTTAGGCTAGGACACTTTTCCATGTGTGTGGAAGGAGTTACAAGCTGTCCAGGTCATCTGTCAATGGTCCAGCTTCTCTGTTACAAAGCTGCTATGATGGTTGTTAATTGCTGAAGAGCCTTTGTTTTCAAATCTGTGCCTTTGGCATTTGTACTCTCACAGAGACCTGAATCTAATATCCCTAGCTTATCAGGTCACTGATCACTCAGTGCCACTGCCAGGAACTTCAGTACTCACGCTTTGGACCATCCTGGCATTGCCACTGATTAGCTGTGTAGCCTTGGCACATTACTTAAATTCTGTAAGCCTAGGTTCCTCGACTGCAAAAGGTGGTAACAATCATCTATCTCATTATAACTCTTGGAAGAAAAGAAATCAGATAATTTATACAAAGTGTGCACACAAGGATCCATAAACGTTAGTTCCCAGTGCTGATTGACATTCCTGTGATTTTAGCCCTTTGTCCCCTCCGGTGCCTCATTTTTGTTTCATGGCCACTGACCACACAGGGCATTCTTCCAGCATCCTCTCATGGCACTGGACACACTGCTGATATTCAGTCCAAGCTAATTATTATAATGGCCAGTTGAGATGATGCAGGCAATGGTCTCTGCTCTGATTGTGAGACAGCCTTGAGGAAAAAGCAGCACAACGTGCTGCAGAGGAAGAGAGCACTTCTGTAATTGTGCAGCTCCCAGGCTCTCCTGGGAAGTGGCAATGCTGATTTCTCTGAAGTTGCCATCAAGAAACTTTCCAGCCTGATGAAGCTGAAATGCCCTCTGTGAGAGCCTGTATTGGGCTTGAGAGTCTCAATGACTTCACTCTCAATGTGATTCAGAAAAGGAAAGAGCAGAGGGACGGTTACAAAATGCCTATGTCATGACGAAAGACATTCTTATAGTCAGACACTGAACCTCAATTCTCCAGAGTATCACAAGAACAAATGTTAATGCTGGGTACAAAATGTCAATCAAAAGGCAATATCTTTACCTGAAGCCATGGAGACCCTACACTCCCATTTAGCTTCCTGGCTCCTCCCCATTCCCTGGGTCACGTTCTTCAAGCCTCTCCTGATTGTTAGAGATTTCTTCTAATAGATCTGAGCCTGTGTGGACACATATTCCTTGGAACGTACTCAGCAGCCTTCTTGTCCCCAGAAGCCTGGCTTCCTGCTTTTTAACCTGCCCCTCTCCCTACTCAGGCAGGCTGTGCTGGGGGGCAAAGCAGCACCAGAGTTTCTCTCAGGTGTCACAGACTTTGTCAGAGGTAAAGCATTCGTTTCCACCTTTCACACCCAGAATATTCCTACAGCAACTGTTACCCATATATGGAGTAGGTCATTACTGTGAGACTGGGTAGGTAGATGATAGATAGATAGATAGGTAGATAGATATGCCTTTTGTAAAATACAGACCTTCTATGGGATATCTCCAAATTCTCAGCTTTCTGGGGTCACTCTCTTCTTTTACATTGAACTGGAAATGTTCAATCTCATTATGATTAGTCTGAAAGGCCAGGCCATCACACAAGCACTCCTGTTGCACGAAGGTGTTTGGGGGGAAGCTTAGTTTTATTCTTAACCTGCTCTGGTTTCCTGCTTTTGAAGAATTCTTGTCTCTTGACCTCATCTCACTCCTATAATTGCTGTGTTCATTTTATACCACATTGACCCATCTAGCGATCCATCCCCTTCTCTTACCCTTTCCTGAAGTCACGAATTCAAGCCGTTGTGTTGACCACATTCCCCTGAGAAATCTGGGGAATCTTCATATCCGATTGGCAGACACAAACAGGTCAATTCAGAAAAGGTTCAACTGTACTAAAATTAATGTTTTTTCCTCCCTCACTCAGATCTTTTCCTAGGCAAGATATTCTAAAGATAGTTTATAGGCCAAATATAACCACAGCCATATCTTGCTTGTCCAGCACAGTGATTAAATAATATTTTAATTCATTTTCAGCTCCTTTTAAATGAGGTTTTGTTCATATTTTGGGTTTTTCTTGACAACCTGGAAGACTGGACCGTGCTGGACTTGCAGGTGTACAAGATGATGACTGACAAGAAAGTAACTGCCGCTGCCCTGGCCCAGCCTGACTCTCTGCAGTACCATCATCAACATGATGGTCCAGACTTGACCTCTGCAGGACCATCAGACTCCCCTATGTGACTGCCAGATGCATTATCTTGATGGACCCTGCAAGGCTTATAAATTCTGTTCTACACCATCCCCCCAACACACCTCTTTTTCAAGAGATCTGTGTCTTTCTGTGAGTACCACCAAATAATTCTAGTTCTGTCCTTGTAGAAAATTTGTTTCTGCTGTGGGTTTTTTTTTTTTTTTTTTTTTTTTTTTTTTTTTTTTGAGACAGGGTCTTCCTTTAGTTCCAGCTGGCCTGGAGCTCACTATGTAGACCAGGGTAGCCTTGAAATCACAGAGATCTGCGTGCCTCTGCCTCCCGAGTGTGTGCTTGGATTAAAGGTGTGCACCACCACACCTGGCCTAAGATGGTTCTTAGCTACCATGTGGGTGCTGGGAATCGAACCCGAGTCCTGCAGAAGAGCAGTTGGCGCTCTTAATCCCTGAACCATTTCTCCAGCCCCTCTGCTGTGGTTTAAATGCTTATGTTTTGCCCAAAATTCACATGTTGAAATCCTTCCCTCAAAGTTACAGTGTAAAATAAGAGGAACAGGGAAGGAAGAAATTGGAAAGACAGACACTTGTGGAAGTATGTGGACAGATATCTCCAAACAGGCAAAGGATGTGGAGATACTTGTGTTTCCTATAAAAAGATGATTTCAGCAGAGGAGCTCAATAATCAAGTAATTAGGATGACCCATTCAGGGGACAGTCAGCCTTTTCCTACAGCTATTCCTGTCATCACCTAATGAGTCCTCCAAAAAGGGGTCAAGGTGTCAGAGATGGAGGTTACACGTGGAGTTGACCACAACTGGCTACTGCTGCTGCTGAGCACCAGATCTGCCACAAGCAGTGTATTAGTCACTTTTCTGTTGCTGTGATAAAATCACCATGACCAAGGGAACTTATAAAAGGAAGAGTTTAGTCGAACGTGGTGGCGCACGCCTTTAATCCTAGCACTTGGGAGGCAGAGGCAGGTGGATATTTGTGAGTTCAAGGCCAGCCTGGTCTACAGAGTGAGTTCCAGGACAGCTGGAGCTACAGGGAGACCCTGTCTTGAAAAAGACAAAACAAAAAAAAAAAAAAAAAGGAAGAGTTTATTTGAGCTTATGATTGACGGTTCCAGGGAATTAGAGTCCATTGTGGCGGGAAGCATGGTGGCCCTGGGCTGGAGCAGAAAGCCGAGGTTCACATCTCACAATGAGCACAGGAAGTCGAGAGAGAGAGAGAGAGACTGGAGACTACAAGGCTTCTTAAACTCTCTAAGCCCTTCCCCAGTGATGTACTTCCTCCAGCATGGCCACACCTTCTAAGACCTCCCCAAATGGTGCCACCAACTGGAGACAAAATGTCTGAATACTTAAAGCCTATGGGGGACATCTCATTCTAACCACCACAAGCAGAGACCACCCCTGAGTCTCCCAATATGGCACCATTCTCCCAGATAACCAGCCAGCAACCTGGGGGAAGGTTGACTACATTAGACCACTTCTATCCTGGAGGGAATAGCACTTTGTCCTTACTGGAAGAGATACTTACTCTGGTTATGGATTTGTTTTTCCTTTACACAATGGCTCTGCCACAACTACCATTCAGTCCCTTATCCATCATCATCATAGTATTCCATACAGCATCACTTCTGATAAAGAAACTCACTTGACAGCCAAAGAAGTGCAACCCTGCTCATAGAATTCACTGGTCTTGCCATGTTCCCCACCATCCTAAAACAGCTGATTTGGTAGAACAGTAGAATGGGCTTTTAAAAACATAGTTATGGTTCCAATTAGGTAGCAATAGCATGGAGGGCTAGAACAAGGTCCTCTAGAAGGTGGGATATACTTTAAATCAGGCTCTAATTTACAGTACTGCTTCTCCTATAGCTAATAGTCACAGGTCCAGGAGTCAAGGGGTGGAAGTGGGAATGGCTCCACTCACTATCATTCCCTAGTGATCCAGTGGAAAATTTTGCTTCCTGTTCCCATTGTGTTATGCCCCGCTGGACTAGAGGTTTGGCCAGAACTGCTTCTACCAGGAGACACAACAAACATTCCAGTGAACTGGAAGCTGAAGCTTCCCCCTGGCTACTTTGAGCTTCTCATGTCCTTAAGTCAACAGGCTAAGAAAGGAATAACAGTGATTGATCCCTACTATCAGGAGCTTGGATTGCCTTTCCACAATGGAACCCAGGAGAATTATATCTGGAGCACAGGAGATCCTTTGGGGTATCTCTTGGTGTTACCATGTCCTGTGATTAAGGTCAATGGGAAACTCCAACAACCCAATCCAGGTAGGATGACAAGCAGCCGGGAACTTTAAGGGATAAAGTTGTGGTTCAACCCTCCAGAGAAAAAGCCAAGACCTGCCTCAGTGCTTGCAGAAGGTGAAAGGAATACAGAATGGTAAGTTGGGGCAGGTAGTTTTATATATCAGCTAAGGCCAAATAGCCTAGTTGCAGAACTGATGATTATAGTTGACATGAGTATTTCTGTCCTATTTTGTTAAGAACATGTGTGCATATATGCATACATATTAAGCAGATCATTGAGTTTGCTTCCCCTCTACTTCTTTATCATGTAATATAAAATCAATTGAGATAAGTGGCTAAATGTTCTAAATCTATATTATCATATTTAAGTTATGGAATACTAAAAGACTAAGGATTCCTCAAGAGACTTTGTTGCCTATTCTGAACTATATCATGCATTTACAGTTGTGTGGGGGATAGTTTTATCATGCCAGGCAGAATTATAACCCTATTATTGTTTTCATTTGGAAATTAAGGATGGCATACGGAGATGCAATTAGGTTTCAAGTTGACAAGGAGTGGTCTTATGATGGCTAATCTTGGTTGTCTGGAATTAACTAAAACATGAGGCACTTTCTTGGTCAGATTATTTGAAGCCAGAAGATCCACCTTAAATGTAGATGACACCTTCTGGTGACAGTGCATAAACAAGGACACGGGAGAAGAAAGTCTTTTCTTTTTGCCTGCTTGCCTTCCCTCTCAATAGCCAGTTTATCTGTCCGATTGTTCTAGAATTCTTTTGAAGATATTAGAACCAACTTGTCCTGGCTCCTAAAGTAGACTGAAAAATCAATAGATACCTGAAATCTTTCAGTACATATATATGTGTACATGTATACATATATATGTGTTTACATATATATGTATACATATATATGTATACACATATGTATATGTACATGTACACATATATATGTATATACATATATATGTACATGTACATTGTCCCAGTTCGTCTTCCATTGCTGTGACAAAACACTCTGACCGACACCAACTTGGGGAGGAAAGGGTTTATTCAGCTTACATCTCCTGGGTCACAGTTGATCACTCAGGGAGCCCAAGGTAAGAACTCAGGGCAGGAACCTGGAGGCAGGAGCTGAAGCACAGGTCATGGAGGAATGCTGTCCACTGGCTTGCTCCTGGCTTGCTCTCTGGCTCATGCCCAGCCTGCCTTCTTATACTGTCACTGCTCAACAATCAAGACAATACACCACAGATGTGGCCACAGGCCAATCCAATGGAGCAAATTCCCCAATTGAGGCTCCCTCAACCCAGGTGTGTCAAGTTGACACTAAAGCTATCCAGCACAATTGACCCCTTGTCAACTTGACACACAAAACACATCACTATTAAACCACCACCTTTCCAGTTCTTATCCCCAAAATATGATGTTAACATGAATCACAACCTAAGACAGTACAACCTCAAAAGCCTCACAGTCCTTAAAATGTCCAAACACTTAAAAGTCCAGTCTATTAAAAGTCTCCTAACTGTGGGCTGCTGCAAAATCCAAAACAAGTACTGTCTTATTTCAAAGGGAAGAATCAGGCACTCTCAAACAAAACCTAAGTCCAGCAAGTAGCTCAAGGCTGGACACCTGGGATCCACTCACGATCTTCTGGGCTCCAAAGGGTCTCGGCAGCTCCCTCTCTCCGACTCTGCCGTCCGTGGCACACTCATCTCGCAGGCCCAGGCCGACTCCATTCTACACCTACCGCTGCTCTTGGTGGTCGTCCCAGGGTACCGGCATCTCCAAAAAGCTGGGGTCGCTACTGAAACTGAGGCAGCACCTTCACCAATGGTCTCTTCTGACCTCTCCTGGTGCAAAGCCTCAGCTTCTCTCCATGACCCCTGCAATCCTGGGGTCTTCACAGCAACCGAGGTGCACTTCCACCAATGGTCTTTCCTGACCTCTCACAGTGCCAAGCCTCGGCTGCTCTCTGTGACCCCCTCAAATTTCAACACCGGAACCATATAGGAGACTCTTACACGTTACCAAGTCCGGCTTCTGGCTCGAGATGGAGGCTCAGGCCCTTTCTGGGTCACAGCTTCTGTGTGCTGACCTTGAAGATATTCTCCCCAGAAGATTTCACCTCAGTGATGCTGGTCTCTTGTTACTTACAGCTGATTTTTCAGCCCCAGCTAACCAGCATCAATTGCCCCAGTACCACAAAAGTTTCACTTCAGGTTCTGGTCTCTTGTTACTTACAGCTGATTTTTTTTTAGCCCCAGCTGACCAGGAACCCACATTATACACAGTCCTATGATCTCTACTTCCTTTGAAACTAGCAACTTCACAAGCCCAGGCCTTCCATCTTCTACAACTCCTCAGCAAAACTGCTCCAAGCTCAACAGCAACAATCTTTAGGCAATCAATTTTATTAACAGCCCAAAGTTTCAAAGGCCTCCACAATCCTTCCCCCAAACCCCCATATGGTCAGGTCGTTCACAGCAATACCCCACTCGTCTGGTACAAATTTCTGTTGTAGTTTGTCTTCTCATTGCTTGTGACAAAACAATCGGGACCAATAATCAACTTGGGGAGGAAGTGTTTATTCAGCTTACATCTCCTGGGTCACAGTTGATCACCCAGGGAGAACAAGGTTAAGAACTCAGGGCAGGAACACACAGAGGCAGGAGCTGAAGCACAGGTCATGGAGAATGCTGCCACTGGCTTGTTCCTGGCTGCTCCTGGCTCAGCCCAAGCCTGCTTCTTATCTACTGTTCACCTGTCTCACACCATCAAGACAATACTCCCACAGATGTGGCCACAGCCAATCCAATGGAGCCAATTTCCCTCAATGGGAAGGCTCCCTCAACCAGGTGTTTCAATATAGGTTGACACTAAAGCTATCCAGCACGTCCATGTTACATATAATGTCTACATGTACACTATATATGTATAGACTGTATAGTATATATATGCATGTATAGTGGATGTATTATATATACATATACATGTATATATATACCTATATGTATATATAATTATACCAATATGTATTGGTATATATTGTATGTATATGCCAATTATAGTATATCGTAGTAGTTGTGTATACATAAACACATGTGTATATTGTGTAGTCTGAATGAGCCAAGTCTCTTTTAAGTCATTCAGCCTTCATGAGGTAAATTGTTTCCTGAAACAGATCAGGACTGGTAGCATTAATACCAAATTCTACCATTCCCTGATCTGTTCCTAGGATAAACAATATTTACCTCAGGAAGCACATAGCCCTTAAAAAGAGACTTCAGCCGATTAAACAAGATCTTCCTTACCTGAGAGACCATGGTGTCTCTAGGGAACCAGGAACAGGGGACCTCAACAGGTGTACTGTCATTAGCATAACCACTCAAATCTTGAAGTGCTCAGTCTTAATCATTGTGGAAACTTCAGGTTCGGGTTTTTTAAATTTATTTATTTTATTTATTTTTTTGTATGTGTATATGAATGTACTGTCTGCATTTGCAGGTCTGTGACCCGTGTCGTGCAATGCCGCGGAGTCAGAAGAGGGTCCCGCGTTCCCCTGGAATGGGCGTTCTCCTGGAATTGGACGTTCAGACGGTTTCTTATCCGCCCCTGTGGGTGCTGGGGATCGAAACCCGGGTCCTCTGTAGAGCGTCGGTGCTCTTAACAGCTAGGCTATCTCTCCAGCCCCCTTCATTGTTTCTGGTAAGCTAACATATGATATGAAGACAATCTCTTTGAGGTAACCCTGTTCTGGCTGAACTAGCACAGACCATCATTCTCTCATAAACAGAAATGCCTACTGACATCTTCAGAGTGCCCCCACCACCACCACACAGTATCCATTCATCTTGGTAGGAGCATGGCCGTCCCACAGAAGGTGGAAGTTGAGTTTGGCTTAAATCTGCTCCCAAATCAAGTGGCTGATAAATAGCAAAGCCAAGATTCCAACCCAGATTTCATGTCTACCTTAGGAATACACCTGATGCTGTCAGTCAGCTGGGAGAGCTCTTTTTATAGGAAGAGGGTGGATGGAAACCATCCAGAGAGAGAAGCATTTTGGCCAGCTGGAAATTACGGGCATCTGGCAGGCTGTGGATCCTCTCTCACCATCAAGGAAGTGGGCGATCTATGTTCCTTCCCACATGGTCTGTGGCTTTATGGGCTGACTCACAGCCCAGAACATCCTAGTTGCCAAGCAATTCTAGGGCTCAACTAGCCCAACAGCCTCATTTTCCAAATGAGGAAATTGAGGTCACTCGCCCTTGTAAGCTGTCTCAGATGTTCATTTAAAGCAGAGCATGTTCATTTTCCCTGTAGACAAATTAGTGGCCAGGGTACTCTACATAATTTGTTATAAATCTTTAAGTAGAAAATTTTCTAGTTAGTTTTAAATAATGGTAGATGACCTGGGAAAGCAACTTAGGTGAAAATAAGATTCACCAGAAACAACTTTATTGTTTAGTGGATTGTGGAAAGAGCACTTTTACATTCTTTAAAGTGCTGCTAGGCATTAACTCATTAATCCTCAAAGTAATGCACAAATCTTATTCAAAAATGCCTACTCTTGCACAGCCAAAATTTGGCTGTGCAGGATGGACTGGGAAAGGCCAGCAGAGAGGCTGACCCATCTGAACATTAAAGAAAGCAGAACCTCAGACTGCCTGAGTCACAGACACTGAGAATCTCTCTGAATTCTATTGGGGTTAACTGTTTATAATGGGTCCTAATGAAGTTTACCTTCCAGATGCTGAGAAACCTTCCTACCTCTCCCCTTTACAGGAAAAAGAAAAACATGATGGTACTGAAGTTATTCCCTAACTGTAAACTAGAGCCAACTGTTATAGTGGTAATTTCTTATAAAACAGGTATAACTACCCTTTTTTAATTGGCTGATAGGCATAGGAATTGTGAAAGGATAATTCTCTATTTAGAGCCAAATCAATAGTAAAGTCTTTATAAGCTGTGTAATTAAGCAAAATATATTAGTACAGAAAAGCTCTGATATCAGCAATGAATTATTCTGCCTAGGAGATGTTGGCTAGGGGATTCAAACCCCCAAAATTATAAAGGCCTTTTGCCTATAAGTGGGATATATGCAAGGAGAAAGGCAGTAAGTCCCTGTTGTCAAAGACCTAGTGTGGGCATGAAAAAATGTTATGAAACATCACTTGCTAATGTACAATTGGCCTCTGAAATGCCAGAGAGCATTATCAAAGGCCACTAAAGCAATACAGCAAAATATTGGTCTCCTTGAGACAAGCAAGACTCCTCCATCAGTATCAGCTGCACCTCAACTGCCTGGAGATTCTGTACAACAGTGGCAGCCATGTGTCTATATATATCCCAAATCTAATTGGCTATTAGCTCTCTCCTTGGAGGAATATCTCACAGCAGATGCCACAAGCTTATGTCCTCTAGTGGTTAGGAGATGTTATAAGCCACAATAAGAACTTGTGGATTAGCATACCATCCAAGCATCTGTGTGCCCACAGCTTAGCTTGCCATAATAATTAGTACTGCTTAAATGCCTGTACATCCAATTGCTTGTGCTTTGTTAGTATGACTAAAAAGGTATCACTGGATAAGCTGTCAACCCATGAAGGGAAACAACCTGAACAGACTAGAGTCCAAAATGACATCTCCAGAGAAAATAGACTGTTTTGCTTCTCACCCACTTGTGCCCCTTTCCCAAAGCCTAGGGAACAAATTGCGGAAGAGGAGGCATGGTAGAATGTAAGGGCTGCGGAGAGATTGGGGTGAATCATGAGACTACAGCAATATAGACTGGACTCCTAATTGATCAACATGCCTGTGCATACAAGCATCTCCAACTGGACTATGGGAACCTTGGGTTGTTCAAAATTTGGACATAGATACTTGCAAATTGGTTTTATATGAATGTTACTTACATTCATTGCTTATGCTTAATAATTTGGCTCACTTCAAAAAAATGCACCAATTACCTAATTGTATGGCAAACTGAGTAACATCAATGTTATCTGAAAACAACTGTGTTATTATATTGTAGAATCCCTTAAGAAATAAACAAATAAAAGGGGGAAAAATGCCTACTCTTCTAAAGCCACTGGAGGCCAAGAAAAAGAAGGAAATCTTTTTATTGTGAACATCTAGTTTTGAAAAAAGAACCAAATATATAAGCAAAAGGGAACTTAGATTTAGGTTTAACTCTTGTGGGCAGAGCATAAAATAGTAAGACAGCAAAGATTAGTCTGTGATTGCACCTGCAACCAAGGGTTTACAGATTTAAAAATAAAAAGAGGAAAGCTGGTGGTCTGACCACACCTGCAGAACCAGTCAGGGGATGGAGAGAAGAAGCCTCAGCAGCTTCTCCTGGGAGCTGAAGCTGGGACTCAAAGCTTCAGCTGGCTGTGGGGTTCCCTCAGCCCAGCCTGGCCCTGCTTACAAGTCCTGACCCAGGCTCTTGGCCTTGGGCTTCAGCTGCCGCCCTTCTATGGCTGAATAAAACCCACCTGTTGGGGAGCCACACCCCCCAGGTCACACAGAGTGGTGGCCAGCTGCAGGCCCCTGTCCAGTCAAAACCAGCTAGCCAAACCAACACACACTTCCAAGGCAGGTGGTCTACAGAGCAACCCCTTTCCAGCCAAAACCTGGTAGCCACAACCGCAAGCCATGTGCCAAAAGGTCCTAGTTCATGCGCACAAATTTAAGGAATTCGGGGACTCCCCAGGTGATGGTGAAATGGAATATCCATATATTAGTCCACAGCATTCTGTTTTTATATCAGAGTCACATCATATCTCAGGGCCAGCTTTCAGACCCCCTGCCTCATGTTCTGTAAATATCACTTACTTGTTAGTATCTTTAATCCCAGGGGGCCTTCTCAGGGGTTTGCTAATTCAGGAAAATCCTGCCTAGGGCCAGGTTTCAGTGCAAACTGACAACCAGGAAATTTAGCACAATGTTACCACAGGTGGCCTCTTCCTACCAACAGAAAACTCTTTAATTTCAGATAAACCTCAAACAGTTTTTAATAGAATATGAGACATAGTTCTACCAGTTCGATTTTAGCCAGCATGTTATATATTATATTATACGCCAATCCCATTCCCTCTCCCAGTCCATCCGAGATGATGGAGTGACTTCACGTAACTAGGGCATGCTCCTGCTATGGGCAAAGCCCACAGAGTTGGAAGACTGGTTTACAGTCTTTTGAGTCCACTGGCCACACACTCCTGTAACAGAACAATGTCAGACTGAAGTAAACATTTTCAAACACTCTCGATTTCTGTACATCATGTTGGCAACCAGTAACAAACTGACCTTGATCTCTGGAGCACCCTCGGAGCAATACTCAGCAGGAAAGAAAGAAGGTCCATCAGATTTTAGCTTTACCTTTTCTCAGTAAAGAAACTCATCTTCTAAAAGTCTGACTGGCCCTGAAGAGTGACAGCAATCATGTTTGATACAGAGACACTCCAAGTTCAGACTCAAGATCCTCACATACTTGAGACAATAGTAATAAAAGATTTCCATATCATCCAAATCATCAGAGAAATAAAACATAAACATTTGATTTTGCATTGCAAAGAAATATCAATGTAGTAGCTGAGGGAAATTTTAGAACTTCTTAGACACCTGTCATATTATTTATTAAGTTTGTGTACATGGGGCTGGAGAGATGGCTCAATTGTTAAGAGTACTGTCTGCTCTTGCAGAGGACCTGGTTGCAATTCCCAGCACTCACATGGCAGCTAACGACCATCTGTAACTCCAGTTCCAGAGGATACAACATCCTCTTCTGGCCTCCAAGGGCATTGCACAACATGGAGGGACTTACACACATACAGGGAATGTGCTCAGCTTGTGTAAAGGCTCAGTGCTTAAGAACACAGCCAATCATGCAGAGGACCTGAGTTTGATTCCCAGCACCCACATGGTGGCTCACAACAATCCACAACTCCAGTTCCTAGGGAATCCAAAACCCTCTTCTGATCTCTGTGGGCTTTTCATGACACAGCTGCACTTATATACAAGCAGGCAATATATTCATACACATACGCTAAAAATAATAAATAAAATATTTTATTTATTTTATTTATTTATTTTTCTTTATTTAATTTTTATTGATGCTTTGTGCATTTCATACATCATTTTCCAATTCAGATCAGGCATATTTCCCTTTCCCTTCCCCCCCACCCCCACCCCATCCCAGATCATGCATTCTGCCATAACTGTCCTGCATCTTTCACGTTTTTTTTTCCTTTTTTAGCTATAAGTGATAATCCATGAGTATAAGCATCCTTCGTGCAAAACCAATCTACAGACTGTTGTGCCCAAACCCCCACAATCCCACCATTCAGTGGGGGGTGACAGGTTGTTTGTTCAATCAAGTTGATCAAATGAGTGTCCAGACTACATTGCTGTAGTTTCACCATTCACCCCAATCGCAGCCCTTACATTCTACCACGCCCCCTCTTCCGCAGGTTGTTCCCTAGGCTTAGAAAAGGGGCACAGGTGGATGAGAGGTAAAACAGTCCACTCTCTCTGGAGCTGTTGACTTGGACTCTGGTCAATTCTGGCTGTTTCCTTTCATGGGCTGACAGTTTGTCCAGGAATAACCTTTCGATCCTACTAATGAAGAACAAGCAATTAGATATATAGGTATTTAAGCAGCACTAATAGTTATGGTAGGTTACTTTAGCATAGACACATGTTTGGATATGTTAATCCATGAATTACAATTTTCCCCCCTGTTAAATATGACAGGGTCTTACTGTGGCTTATAACATCTATTGTTCCTAACCTGTAGGATGATGGTAAGGGCTTGTGGGAGGGGCATCAGAAAAAGCACGACCATGGAGGAATTCCTCCAAAGGCAGAAAGCCATAGGCAATTACAATCATTGGGATATACAGGCACATGGCTGCCTCTGCCTGCACAAGTATTCCAGGGACGAGGTGAGCTGGTAGCTGGTGATGACTGCGTGAGTCTTGCTTGACTCAGGGAGAGACCCGTATTTGGTTTTATTAGGCTATTAGTTGGCTGTGTGGTAACCCAGCCTCTCTCGGCATCAAGAGGCCATCTTGTACACGTTGCTGGTAGCGGTCTGCCTCATAAACATGCCCTCCCGTTGTTAACGTCAGTGTCTTCGAGCAAGCCACGGAAGTTCTTAATCAACCTCTCCTCCTGGAGTGTACATCCAAAGCTTTAGGGGAAGGGAGCCCTTACCTTTTGTGGGGCCTTGGATCCCCTGGCAAACATCCACCTGGTATCTGAAACATCCATTGCGTGATGTCAGAGCTCCTGTATTAATTATATTTTCTTAAAGGTGGCAAGGCTGTAGGCCAAGGAGGGACTGTAACTCAATATTTTGTCTCTCCGGAATGACATCAGGAGTAGGTAATCTCTTTTCACAGCAGATTCTGATATGTCTATTCATTAGTCTCACAATTAAAGAAGTGCGATTTTACCTGGTTTTATTAAGAAGATTTACCTCTATAATTAGGTTTGTCTCCCATTACCAGTTGGAAGACAGAACGACCCTCATTTCAAATCGTCAGTAATCTTTCCTCATGTAGACTGTGGTTTCTGTCAATGAGAGAAAAGGCAAAGCAATAGTCTTCTTGATACAAACTTTGTGGGCACACTAGAAGGATAAGGTGGTCCATTAGGACTCATTAAATAGTTGTAATATCTATTAGGGAGTCCCAGAAGGGCGTCTTCGAATGCGTTGCGTTAATGGGCAAATCTTGATGGTTGTTCTTTCCTGTTCCAAATGTGTTCAGGAGGGGTAGTCAAACCTTTCAGTATCAGTCCCACTTTATTGTTAACGGTAAGCGACTACCAATACTCAAATGGCAAGTCACTGTGCACAGGTGTTCATTTCTTCGAAGTGTGTGTCAAACAACGATTTGGGTTAGGACAGTGTATGGCCGTGTCTAGTGAACTATCACACACAATTCTGTGTTCCCATAGTTAGTGTGTTTATTGAATTGCGCAAAAAAGGTTTAGTTGACAAACACAGAAGTTCATTGTCGATTGGTCGTGGTGATGGCCACGACGTCTCTCCAACCCCCCCCCCATTTTTGTCATTCAAAAACCTGAGTCTCCAGGAAGTGCAACAGTAATCATTATATTATTTACAAATATACTAGTAGGGTTCTAATATAAGGCATAGAATCATCATACCACAAATTTTCAAGCCATGTTGTTTATTGGGTGACCTCATTATTAGGGAATTGTTAAAAACTTGGGAGGGCACAAACTAATTTTTGCAGTTAATATGTTCACCTTACACAAAGGAATGGGGCACAACGTGGTTGATAACTGATACAACAGAGGGTCGCATCTAACTAAAAGAGAAACATTTGATAACTCGTAGCCAATTCCAAATAGAAGTTATAGCCTCTTAACAGGATGTATACAATGTTATAAAAATCCAACAGCAAAATTTGTGTGGCCACAAATAAGTGAAATGTATATACTACACTCATTATGAATGGCAGATGCACTTTAATCTTAATCTTAATCAGACGTCTCGTAGTTAAGAATAAACGACTCTGATTATATATAGTTGACCAATTTACATCATATGTTGTACTGTGTTTTACTACAAGCGGTACACTAGCGAAAAAACCACCATGTAAATCCTGTCACACAGTCGTTCATAGAGCGAGGAAATGAAAAACTGGGAAAGAGAGCGGTATCGTTACAGGCTTAGAGTAGGATTCACGTCCAATGAAAGTCAATGGGTTTGGGCGCATTATTATAAATTCGTAATTATGTACACAGTCGTCCGCGCTTTCACCACCACATTCACCCCCTCATCCAAGATATGGCCAGGTTCAAGGCTTGCATTTCTGATGAGCTATTACCATGTTGTTGTTCTTTACTATGGCAAAATTCCCTCCCATCCTATGAGTGGAAATATTTATAATATTTTGCTGGGCAGTATTAGTTATTAGAACCCATCGTACAGTGAGAATTGGGGGACCACCATCTATTATCCATTGTGTCTCTCATTCGTGGACTTTTGCGACGTAAACGATAGTGAGCTACATGTTCTTTTCCTAGAGCTACATCCATTTAACGCCAAATCATTGATGTTTGTCCTCTTTACTCACTGAATAAACTCCATTGTTATACATGTTACCTATACAGTTTCTCTATCCACTCGTTACCATAGGGTGAAGCGCATTGGGGCGACCATGGTTTCCAAGCTAATTTGCTATCTCAGTGGTGAACATACTATAGGCAGAATGATAGAAAGCCATACAAGGCTGGGGCATAGCTCTATTCTTTTTGCTTAGGAGAAGCGTGATTGTGCTGGTTGTGCAGCATAATGAAGAGTTCCACTCGACTGAGGGAGTGGATGAACAACATGGAGGTACAAAATACGAAATGGCTCAATTTTGAAGTGTTTGTCTGTATCTGATGGCCTCACACACACTGCTGTATCTCCAGCCATAGGAGTGGCGATCAATTTCCCACGAGCAAGTAGAGCCAATAGAACACTTGATGTTTCTCCGCATGTGTCGCCACAGAGACAACCTCGCCAAGCGCATTCCAGGGGGTATTCAGTGGCGGTTCAATTCCTAGTCCTAAGCCAGTACCCTATTGGGAGGTAAGGGGTTGTGAGGTATACGTCAGAGAGTGCTATCTAATTTTGAGCAACGGCAGTGTTCGGTACTAGGCGCGCTACTCTTAGAAAGAGGTGAGGCTCTGCCGTAGGCAGCCTGCCCAAAGGCACAGCCGCACTGGCCTTGTCCCGACTCTCTGCACCCTCTGGCCCAGCGCCCGAGTCCTGCCCACAAGGCCCCAGAACCGGGAAGAACCCAGCTCCAAAGCTACTTGCCCAGGTGACTTCTGGGTAGCCCGCCTAAAGGCGCAGCCGCACTGGCCTTGTCCCGACTCTCCGGACCCTCTGGCCCAGCGCCCGGGTCCCGCCCACTAAATAAAATATTTTAAAATAAACAAAATGAGATGGTAAAGTGTGGGGGTGTCTGGTGAATGGAACATGTGTATTAGGGAGTCTTTTCTCCAAGGTCCCATGCAGAGCAAGGAGATTTGCCTTGCAATTTAAGTCACAAACCAGATGGTTACAGGTATAAACCATTGAAACCATATTGAGAGTTCTTGAAATTAAGCAAGGCCTTTCTTTTTTTTTGCTTTTCCTCAGACAAAACCCTCCCTCTGTTCATCTAGAGGTATCAGTGCTGGAGTAACTGATAAAATTGTGATGGAAATGCCTGGAGACTCGGTGTTCAGATTTTGACTTCTAAGAATATTATTGATGCCCACTTCAGAGGGAACATTATGAAAGCCAAACCTTGAAGTTTTTATTTTAAAGGGAAAAAGAGGATTTTGTCAATCAAAAGGCAAGGTCCTAAAGGAGCAAAGCACAAAAGATATTCACCAACTAACTGTGTGAATCAGCTTCCTACAACAAGATCAGGCTCAGCAGACTTCTAGTCTGCTAAAAATATATTTGAAGTGCTATACCATTTTAAATCTAAAAGATATACAGGTAACCTGGAAAAAGATAAAGTACACTATCCAATAGCTAGAAACAAATAAACATAAGGAGAATTAAAGCACACAGGGGTCAAAGTCAAAGCCACTCAGCACTTTGGGAAGAGGATTTTATTTTGGCTACTGCAATAGAATATATTTGCTAGTAAAACAGGAGTTTTCAGAAGCAAGGAAATGGTCATTAGTGGGTGTCTTAGTCAGTTATCAGTTAAGATATTATTTGGGTTGCTGCTACTGAATATATTTGCTAGTAAAACAGTAGTTTTCCAAGGCAGGTAAATTGTTGTTCCTCAGTGTCTAGTTAGTTTATCCTACTATATCATAGTGCCAAGGAATTGGCAATTTATATAAAAAAGAAATGTATTGCTTCATAGCCTCAGAGGTCCAAGATTAAGATGTCAATGTTACTGTGGACTTCTGGACAGCATCCTAAAATATCAGAAGGTAAAAGTGTGGATCAACATTATTTATCTTCTCATGGAGAGAGAGAGAGAGAGAGAGAGAGAGAGAGAGAGAGAGAGAGAGAGAGAGAATCTTGCCAGTAACACATCTTAGAACATTTAGATAGGAGAAGCATTAATAGAAAATGATGAATCCAAGTGCAAGCTCGGAAGCTGAACCTGAGGTAACCATTAAAGGATATTTCTAGATGTTGCTGGTGGACAGTCTTTAGGCTCTGCAGCAGGGCTCACTGAACTTCCTGAAGCCCTCAAGCTAAGATATCCTTGGTTTTGATGGCAGTGGCTGTAGTCTTGGCTCTCATGCAAGGATACATGTGAGCAACTATCTCCTTCCTCTGCCACATCACCAGGCTTCAGGTCACAGGGATTCTTTACATGTGGAGTTGAAGAGAGATCTTGATGGTCAAGTTTGATCTCTGTCCTCAGTGGCAATGGATTAAGGAGAGAAATCAGAAATGTTAGTTTGGATAATTATAATCAGACATATAGTGAACATGGAAAAGCTTAAACTTTGGTAAGAATTTAAAATGTTTCCAAGATCATTGGATTCAGTCTAATTTGCATGTAGGACCAAACTGGTTTTGCTTGGTGTATGCGAGGCAATATTCTTCACCAAATAAGATGGCATGATGGCGCCCTTAGGCCTTCAATTATGACAATTTCAAAAGATACACAAAATAACATGATGCAGGTATTAGAGCTAAGCTTCAGTTACCTGCAAGAGCATGACATGGATGAAAACTTTCCACTGAAGTGAAAAATGTCTGCCCCTTCTTAGATTAAAAAAATAGTGTCAAAAAAGATTGTTCATGATCACAATACAAGAATGGGCTCATTTTATTTGCCTCCATTATTTATATTGGTAAGAAGAGGAAGATAATTCTTCACATGGTCCCTCTAAGTTTCCATTGTTGAAAATGGTCATAGAAGAATATCATTTGATTTAAATTCTTACTTACTTACCATTATTTTGTATGTATGAATGCATTGACTGCATGTAACTGTGTTGTACAGTGTTCACAGAGGTCAGGAGAAGGCATTGGATCCTCTGGAACTAGAGTTACAGGTAGTTGTGAGCTGACATATGGGTGCTGGGAACTGAACCTAGGTCCTCTACAAGAGCAGCCATTGCTCTTAACCCCTGAGCCATCTCTCCAACCCCTCATTTGATTTGTAAAAGCCCCTTTACATTATAAAATCAAGTTAAAACATTCGCCATAGGATTTTACCGAAACTATTGATAAAATTGTGTGAAGTCTCATCTTCTTAAAATGCCCCCAAATATCCTCTATACTCAGCTTGAACTTGAAAATAGTGGAAGTCAGATGCAGACCAGCTTTCCCCAGAGAATTTTGTAGGCATTGATTCTACCATGTCAACCTCGGTACCTTAAAAGTATCTGGATGTGTGGCTCAGCAGATAAAGGAACTCACCATAAACACCTGGCAGTCAGTTTCATCTGTAGAACCCATATAAAGGTGGAACTGATTCTGCAAAATTGCCTTCTGACCCACACACGTGCCTGAACCCTCATCTCCCCCCCCTCTCTCACACACACACACACACTTAATAAATGAAATAAAATAATATTTTAGGTAGCTGCTTATGTTGAACATCATTCTATGTATGAGAATTCTAGACAAAAACCCTGCTTGCAAAATTAATGTTCTCTAATTTACTTGATAACAATGAGAACAGATTCTTATGAAATGTGTACAAATACTTGTATTGACATGAAAAATAGTACTTCATATGTCTCCAAATTTTGGAGGGAATAAACAGGGAGAAAACCAATAATATGTACAGATGTTTATTTTTCATTTACAAAATCACTCAGTCTATTAAACTATTATAAAATGTAGATAGCTGAAAAGAGATGCTGAAGGCTTCCTTATACAGGACATTAAAACATGAACAAATTCCAAATAAAGCCCAGAGATAACTTTCATCACTTGACTGAAAATGTATCTACTTCCTATTCTGCTTGATTGTGGAAGGGTAGTTTCATGAGTCCACTTGTTTTCGGTTAATTCTCTGAATTAAGTGACTCAGTTCATTGGTGTTTCAGAGGTGTTTATGTAGTACCGTAGAACTTGACATAATTTTCTTTATTATTCTTTATTTTTATTTTATGTGTGTGTTTTGACTACATATATTCATGTGAAAAAAAGAACTAGAGTTATAAATGGGTGTTAGCCACCATGTATGTGCTGGGAATTGAATCTGGGTCCTCTGTAAGACCACTCAGTGCTCTTAAACACTGAACCATCTCTCCAATTACAGCATCATCTTTATACAGAGAACTCTGGCATAGTTCTTCACTGAAGACAATTGGCTCACATCTAGAACTGATCTCAAGTGCTCTGAGTAAAGTAAAGATCTGTATAAATAAGAGATTCAAGGTGACTGGGGTTAAATTACTGCTGAGAATTTCCCGAAGTGAAAGACCCAATGAATGTTTATTACAAGAATAATACAATTGACAAATTGTACTCTTTTTCTGTGACATGCAAATAATTAATACAAATTTTAAATAAAACACAACATAATAAGTAACTTTATTTTTTTAAAAAGAGTAGATCAGCTGTAGAGATGAACACTGTGTGTAGACTGCTGTGGTATGAGCAGAGGCAGGTAGCTGAGGAGAGCGCTGGAACCCGGAAGCCGGCCATGGATTCTGTGACATTTGAGGATGTTGCCATGAACTTCACCCAGGAAGAGTGGGCTCTGCTGGATCCTTCTCAGAAGAATCTCTACAGAGATGTTATGCTGGACACCTGCAGGAACTTCATTTTATAGGAAACAATTGTGAAGACGAGAATATTAAAGACCATTATAAAAGTTCTGGAAAGAATCTAAGAAGTTCCATGTTTGCAACATTCTGTGAGCAAAAAGATTTTCAGGATGGAGAAACTTTCAGTTGGATAGCTAATGCCAATATGATCATGAAAATTTCTAGTGACTTAACACCATGTGAAAGCACTGTGAGTGGAAAGGATTCCATGTATCGTTCACTTTTTTGTTGTTGTTGTTTTGTTGAGACAAAACCAAGTCTCCCTGTAGCCCCAGCTATCCTGGAACTCACTCTGTAGACCAGGCTGGCCTTGAACCACAAAGATCTGCCTGCCTCTGCCTCCTGAGTGCTAGGATTAAAGGCGTGCACCACCACGCCCAGCAGGATTCCATGTATCATTCACTTTTTAATAGCAAGCCTACCCTTCAGGAAGAATACAAACCATATGAGCATGGAGAATATGGAAACAAGCCACAGAACTCTAATGCTCTCACATGCTCTCGAAGTTATTTGTTAACTCACACTGTGAATGGACCTTCTGAAAATAAGGCATCATCAAAATATTTTGATTTTCAATGTGGTAAAACCTTTAGCAATAATAGACATCAGCACACACATGAAAAATTTCATAGCGAAGAAAAAATATATGGATGTAGTCAATGTGATGTATTCTTTAGAGATTAACAGTCTTCTTTACAAACATGAAAAAATGCATAGTGGAGTAAAACCCTATGGATGTAAACAATGTGGTAAAATCTTTAGAAATAATGGTGGTCTTCAAAAACATGAAAGAATTCATAGTGGAGAGAAACCCTATGCATGTAAACAATGTGTTAGAGCCTTTAGAAATAGCAGTGATTGTCACATACATAAAAGAATTCATGGGCTGGAGAGATGGCCTAGTGGTTAAGAACACTGACCGCTCTTGCAGAGGACCCGGGTTCGATCCCCAGCATCCATATTGTGGCCGAGAACCGTCTGAAACTCCAATTCCAGGAGAACTCCAGCTCCAGGGGAATCCGACACCCTCTTCTGACCTCCGCGGCATTGCACAACACGGGTGCGCAAACTTGCATGCAGACAGTACATTCATACACATACAGAAATAAATAAAATTAATAAAAAAATTTAAAAACAAAGAATTCATACTGGAGAGAAACCCTAGGCATGTAAATAATGTGGTAAAGTCTTTAGAAGCAGCAGTAATCTTCATACACATAAAAGAATTCATGCTGGAGAGAAACCCTATGTACGTAAACAATGTGGCAAAGCCTTTATAGCTAACAGGAGTCTTCAAATACATGAACAAATTCATACTGGAGTGAAGTCCTATGCATGTAAACAACGTAGTAAAGCCTTTAGACAGAACAGTAGTCTCACATATATGAAAGAATTCATACTGGAGAGAAACTCTATGTATGTCAACAGTGTGGTAAACCTTTTACACATTGTCTTACATGAAAGAATTCATACTGGAGAGAAACCCTATGCATGTAAACAATGTGGTAAAGCCTTTAGAAGTAGCAGTGCTCTTCACATACATGAAAGAGTTCATACAGGAGAGAAACCCTGTGTATGTATATAATGTGGTAAAACCTTTACAACTAACAGTAATATTCACATACGTGAAAAAATTCATAGTGAAGTAAAGTCCTATGAATATAAACAGCGTGGTTAAAGCCTTTACAACTAATGGTAATCTTCACACACATGAAATAATTTATACTGGATAGAAACCCTATGCATGTAAACAATGTGCTAAATGTAACAGTCATCTTGACTCACAGGAAAGAATATATAAAAAGACAAATAAAAAAGAAAGAATTCATATGGGAAAGAAACCTTATATATGTAAAGAATGTGGTAAAGCCTTTAAACATAGTATTCTCCTTCACTCCCATGGAAGAATTCATGCTGGAGAGAAACCCTATAAATGTAAACAATGTGCTAAAGCCTTTACAAGAGTAATCTTCACACATGTGAAATAATTCATACTGGAGAGAAACCCTAGTGGAGAGAAATCCTATGCATGTAAACAATGTGTTAGAGTCTTTGGACATAATCATTATATTGAAACACATGAAATAAATTCACATGAGAAGGGCTCTGTCAATTCAGAGGAAAGTACTTGACAACAGTCTTCTCTTCTGGCTCTTAATTTTTTTTAATGCTTTTTGATCCCTGTAATCAGCAGTTGTAGATATAAATGTCTGTCTGTGGTTAACATTGATCCAGTATGTCAGGGCAATATTCTTCTCAGGATCTTTATAATGGATCTGAGTCTTATAATTTTTTGTAAGAAAAAAAAGAGTAGATCATTGTAAGTTATGATGTGATGATAATTTTTATAGAGAAATGCATCTTTGGGTATAAAATATAATAATGCTAAAGGAAATGTGTGTGAAACCAATAGTCCAAGAGATTCTGTACTAGAGTGAGCTCTTAGAATGTCTATTAAGGGCTGGAGAGATGGCCTAGCGGTTAAGAGCGCTGACTGCTCTTACAAAGGACCCGGGTTCGATCCCCAGCACCCACATGGTGGCTGAGAACCGTCTGAAACTCCAATTCCAGGAGAACTCCAGTTCCAGGGGAATCCGACACCCTCTTCTGACCTCCGCGGCATTGCACGACACGGGCGCACAAACTTGCATGCAGGCAGTACATTCATACACATACAGAAATAAATAAAATTAATAAAAAAAAATTAAAAAAAAAGAATGTCTATTAATAAAATTCCAAAGGCAAATACATGATGCTCAGTCCCCTGGCTGGGGACTAAGTGGTAGAGTGCTCACTTAGCATGACACCAGAACCCTGTCGGAAAGACCCACTGTGCACTGTGAGGACATATACATTCTGGGAACTTCTCACACTGCATTCAAGTTCTGACACATTCATACTAAAAAACAAAACAAAAATATCAAGATTATCAGGAGATTTTTACTTGATTTAGGTGGCATTGTGGGTTACTGAGTAATGACAGGTGTATAGGTAGATTGTAGAGGTGATAAAGGACAACCTTTTACAATCCCAGATCACTGCAAAAGAGAGAATACTAAATATGAACACTGCGCCAACATGTCTGATATCACGGCTCATTTTGAAGAAACACACCATAACTTAGTTCTGACCAAAACAAAGTTCTCTTGCCCTAACTCTTCAGCTAATTTCTGTACTCATACACATTTCTTAATGAACAATTCAGAGTGTCAAAATGATTATTTTCATTAATAGACCCAAACATACATTGATTGCCCTTTAGTACTATATAAAAATGAGAGGCATATACTACTAACTATTAATGCATTCTAGACATGAGAGGGAAGCTGCACCCATTGAAATGGCCACAATATGGCTACCTAACAAGACCTATATAATGACCACACCAGTCAACATGCCTATGTGGGTGGGGGCAATTTCATAGGGTCTCATTTTTAGATGAAGAGCTACAATGGATGGTGAGGGAAGGAAAGTCAGTTTTCTCTAGGGATGAGTCACTGATAGATCATCCACTTCCAAGTTGGGAGTCCAAAACACACTTTTACATATAAACACCACTAAATGGACTCAGTGCACTGCATATACATATATATTATACATATATGTGTGTGTTCAATAGTAGTAAAGAAGAGGACAAGAAATTGGAAGTGAGTTGGGGAAATGTGAGAAGAGTTAGAGGGGGTGGGCAAGGTGGAAATAATGTAAACATAGTATTCATGTGTGAAAACTTAAACACAGTATTCATGTGTGAAATTCTAAAAAAAAATAGAAACTTAAAGTATGTTTAAAATACATTTAGGAATTAGTGTTTCAGTATTATATCTTACTTAGAAATAATCTAAGTATCTAATGAATACCCATCAATTAATTCAATTTAGTATTGGCTCAGGATTTTAAATTACTTAAAAGTCTTGGAAATTATATTCAAGCTATCTTCTATGAAATGTAATTACTCTTGATGTGAAGTTTGTCAAAATAATGATTTCCTTTGGTTAAATGCAAATTTATGTTTTCCACAACCTTAAACATTAAACAGAAGTGATGGGGGCTTATTTGACCTGTAAGCTTGTATAAGTTTAGGAAAAATATTCCAAAATAAATATGAAATCTGAGCCTATATTATACTTAATTAACACTAAGAAAGAAAAGAAGAGGTGTTTTTTATAAAGTTAAAACAAATGTTATAAACTAGTTTTACTTGATAAGCTTTCTGAAAATCTTGTGAACTCAGTGTCTTAAGACATTTGAATTTCTAAAATTGTTTTTAGTACAGTAAAATATTACAAGTCCAATTTCCTTAATTCCTGGGAAGTTTAGGTGAATTCAGTTTACATCAAGACTTATTTCTCTTTAATCCAATTAAAGTAGATCTCCTTGTAAGAGGTTTATAACCTATTATTAATGCCATCCAGACAGGAAATTATTATGCAACCACGAAATCAGAGAAGTAATAGCATTTCTGAATTACAGATATATAAACACAAAGACAGACACAGATAGTGTGCATATAGCTTTAATTCTAAAACCTCATCCCTGAATCAAGAAGGAACATTAACTGCCAAACACACCATTTCGTGTCAAAGAGCTGGTCTGTTCCAAGTTTGAATTCTTATTGATTTGAGTTCAAAATAGACAAAAAGACAGACACCTCAAACAGATTAACAAAGCAGATACTGCACTGTCTTTCCCAATACACGATCAATACATTTCTAGAAATCATCAGAAAGTCAGACCATGCACTCAAAAGGAGCAGCATTTGAAATCAAGTGTTTCCCTAAACAATCAAAATCAAATCCCTTTCATGCTACCAATGGACAAAGGTCCAAAACACAGGTGAAGATTTAAAAGTCCATCTGGTCCCGTTACGGGAAGGAGTCGGCAGGGGTCTGAAGGTGCCGCCCATCCTATCTGTGTCATAGCACCAAACTATCGAAGAGAAAATGCTATACACAGTGAAGGAGAGGGCTCCTTGCAAGTTGTTTCAATCAGAATAATATTCATTAGGAAAAGCAATATAAAAGAAAGTAAAGCAGATCATGGATGAGGCATGTTAACAAGGGGGTCAGCCATGAGTTGTATGAGACTAATGAGGGAGGACAATCATGTATCTCACCTGGTCACTGAGAAAAGATTAGACTAAGTCTTATCTTGGGACATAGGAGAGCTTCGTGAGATTTCCTTTGTGGAATAGCTTTTGCTCTTTGCAGAAAATATATGCATTCAGGTCATTAAACCATTTCTACTTTCCTGAAGCATAGGCTCAGTGAATTTGAGTATCTTGTGAGCTACAACTCCAGGTTAGAGTTTGATCTAAGTTGTAATCGCTTGGCATTAAGTTGTTTGCCCTCATTATAGAGAAAGCCAGATGACTTGCTTAGGACTTGAAGCTGTAGCTGACATCAAACTGAATGCTCAGGAGTGACTTCCTTTTGAGCAAAATAAGGAATAAAAATTCTCCATGCATCTGTCCAGGGAAGCAGTAAGCAAGCTTCCCTATGCTTGGAAAAGTCCCTTAGTATTTACTCAGAAATCGTCAGTTAAGTACCTATGTACTATGTTCCTGTGTGGTGGTTTGAATGAGCCGATGTCAGCCATAGGCTCAAGTATTTGAACACTTTGTCCTCGGTTGTTGGTTACTGAACATTAGGGAGGGTGGTCTTGCTGGAGGAAGCATGTCACTAGAGATGAGCTTTGAGAATTGATAGCCTTGCCCGACTCCCAGTTTGCTTGCTCTGCCTCATATTTGCTGTTGGTGATCTTCAGTTCCTGGCTCCTCACCCAGCACCTGCCGCTTGCTGCCAGGCTCCCTGTCCATGATGGACATTAATCCCTCTGGAACAGTAAGCCCCAATAACCTCTCTATAAGCTCCTTTAGGGCATGTGTTCTACCCCACCACAGTAAAGTAGCTAATATAATTGTATGGTGTATGAATCTCTGGATAAAAACCCTGGACCAGGACATTGAAACATCTTAGTGCCTGTTGAAACAAATACAGACTTCCACAAACAGTGCTTAAAATAGCTTACAGTGTTTTTTATTTTTTTAATTTTATTTATTTTTTATGTGTATGAATGTACTGTCTGCATGTAGGTTGGTGCACCCATGTCGTGCAATGCAGCGGAGGTTAGAAGAGGGCATCTGATTCCCCTGGAACTGGAGTTAAAGACGGTTCTCAGCTGCCATGTGGGTGCTGAGGGTCAAACCTGGGTCGTCTACAAGAACAGTTGGTGCTCTTAACCACTAGGCCATCTCTCCAGCCCCAGCTTGCAGTGTTTTTTAAATACAAAAGAAAATTTCTATCATGAATTAGACACAAGAACCTTTTGATACAATAGAAAGCAATTAAAGGACAATAAAGTAACTTTTAAATCATTAAAAAGCTAAATGTAGAATAAATAATAGACATTAAAAAGACATTTAGAAATAAAATATCTAAAATAAGAAAAGAATAAGAATACTTGAAGTTTCGTGAATGATTGATATGGTATATTTAAACACAGTTTTAAAAGATAAATTAGCATACTGGAAGACAGAGAGGAAAAAAGTTCAAATTATGCCACAGTAAATTCTGTTTCTTTTATTGCATGCATATGTGCCTGGAGTGTGAGCATATGTGTATGCATGTTTGCATATTATGTGGGTGCACATGTGTATATGTGTGTGTGTAGGCCTGAGATGGAAGTCAAGACTCTTGTGGGGAAAGGGGAACACTCATCCACTGCTGGTAGGAATGTAAACTTGTACAGCCACTATGGAAGACAGTGTGGAGAACCCTTGGAAGACTTGGAATGAACTTGCCGCCCGACCCAGCCATACCAGTCCTGGGCATGTACCCTCGAGACTCACCCCACCACAGAGATACATGCACGGCCATGTTTATTGCAGCTCTCTTCACAATAGCAAGGAGCTGGAACCAACCCAAATGCCCCTCAACTAATGAGTGGATAGAGAAAATGTGGTACACTTCCACATGGAGAATATCGAGAAAGACTGAGAAAGAGATAAAAAGCATGTTTGGCAGAATGCATGAGCTCTGGTGGGGTGGGGGGATAGGGTGGGGGACACGGGTCTAGATTTGATAATCTTGTACAAAATATATATTTAAAAAGTAAATAAATAAAAATAAAAAAAAGAGAAAACCTAGTTTATTTGCCCCAAATATGTGTCTGTCTTAAAAGATTAAACATTGGAAAATAATATTTGATAAATCCTCCATAAATGTGTCAAAAGATTCAAGAGTCAATAATAACAGGGAAATTAGAGACTACTTGCCCAACATTATGGACTTTAAACTTACTTGAATAAATTGGAAAGATGGAAAAATTCAATAGGATTTGCAAATCTTTAAAAATAGCACATTCTAGAACTGAAATAGACAATAATTACATTACTACTCAAAGAATGAACTTAACAAATTAGAAACCATGGAAGTTTCACTTAATTAGAATTGAATTCAAATGAAATATCAACACAAAAGCTCAAAGAGTCAAAAAGGATAAAATAGTATAAACAACACATGGAAAGTGGGGAAATGGCTAATGTACGTGTTATTGGAG
>VZQC01009723.1:715718-772926 GCA_009823505.1 Rhizomys pruinosus
GGGGGGGGGAGGGAAAGGGAAATAAGCCTGAACTGAATTGGAAAAAATGTATGAAATGCACAAAGCATCAATAAAAAAAACTAATTAAAAAAAAATGGTGCTAGGGAAATTGGGTATCCACATGTGGAAGAATGAAACCAGATCCATCTCTCTATTTCAAAAATTCAAAGACCTTTAATGTAAGACCTGAAATTCTGAAACTGCTGAAAGAAAACATGGGTAAAACATTTCAAAATACAAGCATGGATAAGGAGTTTCTAAAGAGAACTCCTCAAGGAGTTATAAGAATCACCAAATAATATTACATATAAGAAGTTTAAATTATACACATGAAATTAAAATGCTTCTGTATGCCAAAAAACAATCAGCAGAGTGAATAGATAGTCTATGTGGTGGCTTGAAAGAGAATGTACCCCATAGGCTTAAGTATTCAGACATTTTGTCCCCAGTTGGTGGCGCAGTTTTGGGAGATTTTAGAAGATGTGGCCATACTGGAGGAAGTATGTCACTGGAGGTGGGCTTAGTGAGTTCAACAAACTTTGCAGTTTCCAGTGTCTCTCTCTTGGCTTCCTGTGCTCATTGGAAGATGAGAACCTTGGCTTTTTTCTCCAGTTCCAGCCACCATGCTTCCCCGCCACAATGGACTCTTAATTCCCTGGAACTGTTAATGGTAAGCTCAAATAAACTCTTCCTTTTATAAGTTCCCTTGGTCATGTGGTTTTATCACAGCAACAGGAAAAATGACTAATACAGCCTACAAAGTTGGAAAAGATTTTTTTGCCAACTTAACATCAGATTGGGGATTAGTATCTAGAATTTATAAAGAACTGCAAAAAAATTGAATATGAAAATAAAACAAATCATCCAACTAATAATTGGGCTGATGAACTGAGACAATTCTCAAAAGAAGAAATCAGAATGGCCAAAAGTATTTGAAAAAATGCTCAACATCCTTATACATTAGGAAATGCAAATTAAAATCACTTTGAGAATCCATCTCACCCCAGTCGGAATGGTAAAGACATAAGAAAAGAGGAAAGCTTGTACATTGCTGTGAGGACTGCAGACTGCTGCAGCCTGTTACATTTTGAAGTTCTTCAAAAACTAAATAAAAAATAAAACTACCATGTGGCCCAGCTACACCACTTCTGGCTATATAGCCAATGGATTCCGAGTCAGTATAGCACAATGATACCTGTGCATCCATGTTGATTATTCACAATACTCAAGATACGGATTCAGCTTAGATCTCCATGCAAAGTTTTGTTGTGTTGTATTGTCCTTTTTGTTTAATTCCAGGAATACTTTTACTTTTTTCTTTTTTATTTTTTTAGAAGTTTTTATTTTTTATTGAAATTTTGCACATTTCATACAACAAATTTACACCCATTCCCCTTTCATGCCCCCCAGAGCTCATGAATTCCACCATACATGTCTTGCATTTTTTTCTCAGTCTTTTTAAAACATTTTTTTCAATGCAGAAGTTTACTGTTTGGGGAAGTTCTTTGGACAAGTCTTTTTGTTCTTGTTGTTGTTCCCTTTTAATTTTATATTGCTCCAAAGTATACATATATACACTCCACACATATACCATAATTACAACATCTGAAAATAAACTATAGGTTAAGTCCTAAACATGTTTAGGGATTCACTTTTTAACAGTAGATTTGCATGCAAGTAAAAAGAAATATTACTTTACATTCCTAAATTACATAGCAATTTGATGTATGTTTTAATGCATTCTTTTTTGTAGTGGCATCATGTATTAACTTACTGAAGAAGAAAATAAATTACTCAGTTTGCCTTACAAATAGGGATTTGGTGCTAGGACCTACAAATGAGGATACCATATGCCTTTGTTTTTCTGGGACTGTGTTACTTCACTTAGCATAACGGCTTCTGGCTCCATCCATTTACCTGCAAAGTTAATGATGTCATCTTTCTTTACCACTGCATAGAACTCCATTGTGTAGATGTACCACATTTTCTTTATCCACTTATCAGTTGAGGAACACTTGGGTTGCTTCCAGCTCTTTGCTATTGTGAAGAGAGCTGCAAGAAACATGGTTGTGCATGTATCTCTGCAATAGAATGAGTCTTGTGGGCATATACCCACATCTCAGATGTCTTAACCATATGTAGACCCGCATCTTAATCATATGTATATACCCACATTTCAGACATCTTAATCATATGTAGACCCCTCTCCTATCTGTGCCTCCATAGTTTACCCCCACCCCCACCAAGTTTCCTGCATTGACATGTATGTTAAGGTCTATCATGTCATTTGTGTCACCAGATATCTGTTGGTGTGAGTTCATCACTGGAGCCTGGTCAACCTATATAGCATAACTCCCCTAAAGAAGACCAACTCACCCTCCCCTTGTGGTGATTAGTCCCCAGTAATTCCTCTGCTGAGGTTGGGGCTTCTTGCCCATGTCCGCAGCACTATGCTGGGTCTTTGCCTGACTGAGCTTGCATGGGTCTTGTGGATGTTGATACCAATGCTGTAGGTTCATATGAACAGAGTCCCAGGAACTCGTAGGATCCATTTTGGTTTAGTCTTACACCACCACCCTGGTTCTTACGTTTCCAATCTCTCTTCTGCAGTGTTCCCTGAACCCTGGGTAGGTGAAGCTGAATATAGGTGACCTGTCCATGGAATCACACTTTGTAGTCTACAAGAGCTTATTTTGAGAATGAAACTTTTTTTTTTTACTGGCTAGACTCTAGTGGATTGAGAATGAAACTTTTATTCTAAAATGGTCAATCAATACTACTGAACATATTAACGTGATCGCAGAGTGATTAACTATTTTTCCAGAAATTATGCTTTTTTCCAGGAAAAAAACAAGTATATAAAATATAATACAGCATAAAATATGCCATGGTTGAATTCTCAAAAAACATAAACTATGTTCATGAACAAGTTTTTCCCTTAAATTAAGTTGGACAGTGTATTAGTCACTCTTCTGTTGCTGTGATAAAACCACCATGACCAAGGGAACTTATAAAAGGAAGGGTTTATTTGAGCTTATGATTGACAGTTCCAGGGAATTAAGAGTCCATTGTGGTGGGGAGGCATGGTGGCTGGGACTGGAGCAGAAAGCCAAGGTTCACATCTTCCAATGAGCACAGGAAGTCAATGGAGAGAGATACTGGAGACTGGCAAGGCTTGTTAAACTCACTAAGCCCGCCTCCAGTGACCTACTTCCTCCAGCATGGCCACACCTTCTAAGACATCCCAAAACAGCACCACCAGTTGGGGACAAAATGTCTGAATACTTGAAGCCTATGGGCATTCTCATTCAAACCACAACAGATGGAGGAAAAGGAAAGTGATAGGAGATGAGAGAAGTGAATAGGAGTCGAGAGAGAAGGAGAGAGGAAAAGTGATGTTGATAGGAGGGAGAAAGCGAGAGTGAGTCGAGAGAAATAGGAGGAGAGGAGAGGGCGAGAGGGAGAGGAGAGAAAGAGAGAGAAAGAGAGAGGGAGAGAGAGAAAGGGAGGAAGGTAGGAGGGAGAAAGGGAGGAGAGAGAGAAAGAGAGGGAGAAAGGGATGGGAGTAATAGAGATTATAGTGAGGAAGAGAGAAATAGAGAAGGTATAGATTAGAGGGATATATATTGAGGAGAGGGACAGGGAGGAGAGAGGGAAATGATAAATGAGAGAGATATGGAAAAGATAGAGAGGAATTAGAGAGAGAAGATATAGAGGGAAAGAGATAGAATAAGGATAGTGGGAGATGTAGAGAGGTGATAGATGCAGGAGGATTCGAGTAAAGAGGATATAAAAAGAAGGAGATATCGAAACGAGCAGACAAGAGAGATCTGATATATATAACTATATATACATATATAAAGAGAGATTTAGCCAGATATGGAGTAAATAGTAGAGGAGATGTCTTTATATGTATATATACAACTATATATTTATATATATAAATATATATATTTATATTTATATATAAATATATTTTTTTATATATATAAATATATATATTAAAATATAAAATAATGAAAAATCTTTTAAAACTATCAGACTGAAAAATCCTCAAACCTCCATATTAATGATGAGTATTTCTCCATCATACGACAGTTTTAGAGGTGAATTTTTCAATCCTAAATGGAAGATTATTTATTTAATATGAAAATTAACTCACAAAATAGAAAAAAAGAGGAAAGGTATATAACTCAATTTAAAGGCTTCAATTATAGTATGATATTAGTAATGGACAATTCACAGACATTATGATATTAAGTAGATCTAGCACAGTGCTATATATAAAAAGATAAGATTATTTCCATTAGGGAATAATAATTAAGCATTAAGAATCTGGTAGCATAATTCATCCAGCTGGTAGCTCAGTGTACAGGAAAGGTGAGGGAAAAGATTTGGCTTTATAAGAGATATTTAATTTTTCTTATACTTAGGAAACAACTGGGAACTTGAAACAAAATCTTACTACATATGGATATGAGCAAATAGGTAGTCATTACATTATCCTCTGAACATCTTATTTTGGAATTTCATAGCCTATATACGTCAGCTAACAGGCAAGGCTTTCTGCATTATCGGTAATGCTATTTCTTGACGAAAGCTTGAATAAATCAACCTCATACTCTTGATTCATTCAATTACAGTGGGACTTTTGCCTTTGCTTATAAAAAATAAAAGTCATTTGTGTTGCTGGGAAAAAGAAAATCAGATCAGCCTCAAAGGTCAGGAGTGAGCTTCTGAGGTCTCTTTGTTCTTAGCTCAGTTCAGGGATTTGAAATGACAACTGGCCTTCCATGAGAAGAGTCTATTTATGCTCCTCTGGGAAAGCTTCCCTATATGTGTGTGAGGAAGTGCAGATCAGAGCACCTGGTCAGGCTGTAAGAGAGGATGTCCACTCCAGGATGCCACAGCTCCTGCTTTCTCTTTTCATGCAAGTACTTCATTCCACTCAAGGCTGCTGGCCTCAAATAAGACTGCCTTCAAGCCACTGTCAGAGGTATTCATTTCCACAGGATCTTCTTTCACCTGACATGACATCTGTTTTTCTTTTTAGAGAGATACAGATGAGAAGCAATGGGGGAATTTAATCACTGAGTCTCTGGACTGTGGAACACCTGACTTTCCAACATTGAGCTAAGTACTTGAATCTTTGCTGTGGGAAGGGATGAATTTGCTTTTTTGAATTGAACTAAAACTACACCTATTTTAACATTATTCTCTCATCTATCTATACATTCATCTTCCCCTTTATCATGATGATCAAACTGAGCTAAAATGATACTGTTGATGTTAGTTTTAATTTCAACAAAATAAGAATCGAGTATGTCATTTTTTTTTTTTTTTGTCTTTTCGAGACAGGGTCTCCCTGTAGCCCCAGCTGTCCTGGAACTCACTCTGTAGATCAGGCTGACCTTGAACTCACAAAGATCCGCCTGCCTCTGCCTCCCAAGTGCTAGGATTAAAGGCGTGCACCACCAGTGTATGTCATTTTGTATCTCAGGCAATAGATTCATCAGTAAACTTAGTGTTCTATTTGTGACTAAAGATGGCCCAAGAATGTTGAATAAATAATGGATGGAAACAACTTGGCCCAGTGGCTGCCTCAGCTCCATATATGTTCATGTGCCTGTGGTCTCTATCTCTAACTTAACCAAATCCCTTTTGATTTGGAGGAGACCACAAAAAATGGAATTATTGAATGTCAGGTTCCAGCACCTCTGAGGGATCTTGGGAGAAACAAGCAGCTCTAAGTAAGAAATAATAATGGGCTCCATAGTAGTTTTCAAAGAACCTGAGTTATCCTAGGGTAAACTGCCCTCAAAATCCTGTAAAATGGGTGATTCCCAGGCCTTAGGGTAGAAGTAGATCAGCTCTTCTGCAAATGGAAAATAGTGTAAATAAGGGCTAGTGTTGAATGTCAACTCGATTGGATCAAGTGATGTCTGAGTCTAGAATATGTAACATTGGTGTGTCTGTGGGGGTGGACAGTAACTGGGGTAGGGACAAGACCCACCCTCAGTGCAAGTACTACCATCCAGTAGATTAAAGGCTTATAGAAGAAGGGAAAGCCAGGCAACAGGCACAAGCTAAGACATTGAATGTGTCTGTCCCGGCTGCCATGCCTGTGTACACCCTAACTCCTTTGGTCTTTCCACATGGACTTGATGCTAGCAACTCTTTAGGGAGTTTCCAGCTCTTTAGCATTGTACTGGGACAACTGAGGTTTCCAGCTTCTTGGACTGAGCAGTTACAGGATACTCTGCCTTTCCACCTTGCAAACAACTCATAAATCCAGTAAATCTATTAATATGTATATATTATATACTATTGGCTTTGGGCTTTTAGAGCACTCTGATGAATGAAGTTTATGTGTCGGGCTTGGAGGTCTCTGTAACCTCATCTCTGAGGCCTACTTCCCAAGCAAGTTTCTTCATCACTGTTGTGCTGGATAGCTTTAGTGTCAACTTGACACACCTGGGTTGAGGGAGCCTCAATTGGGGAATTGGCTCCATTGGACTGGCCTGTGGCCACGTCTGTGGAGTATTGTCTTGATTGTTGAGCAATATGGGAGGGCCCAGCCCACAAGAGTGGTGCCACCCTGGGCAGGTTGTTGTGTACTGTATAAGAAGGGGGGCTGGGCATGAGTCAGAGGAGAAAGCCAGTGAACCGCATTCCTCCATGGCCTGTGCTTCAGCTCCTGCCTCCAGGTTCCTGCCCTGAGTTCTTGCCTTGGACTCCCTGAGTGAGAACTGTGACCCAGAAGATGTAAGCTGAATAAACCCTTTCCTCCCCAAGTTGGTGTCAGTCAGAGTGGTTTGTCACAGCAATGGAAGACAAACTAGGACAACCATCTTCCTCCCCAAAGATGGGTCAGATGACTTATGAGTGTCCCTAGGCCCAAGGAGTATACTGAGAGTATTGATTAAGAGGTGGGGTTTGCACAGAACTTAGAGGGAATGCTGTGAAGTTAACATACTTGCTCAAAAGCCCATGTTGGGGTCTGCGACAGGCCAGGAGGACATGGAGTGAGCTGTTGGGGAGGACTCTGTGGCCATCTCTCTTCATGCCTCCATGTCCAAAGTCCTTGAGTGTTTTAAGATTAAAATTGGATCTTACACAATATATGTGCTTTTTCAATAAAATATAAAACTATTTTGTCTAATAATTTGTTAGTTTAAGTTTCTAAAAACTTAACACATATGGTGCATGGGCATACTTTTACTCTGTATCCCAGAAATTTTGAAAGCAGACCCTCTCAGGATATGTGATAGCCTATTTCAGAGAATCCAGTGATCCCTATGTCACTTCTGAGTATCCCTAACAAAGGTGTCCCAGAAATATGTTCCCAGTATCTGCCATTTGCATTAATTATATCCAGTCAGAGAACCAGAGGTGGCTGAACAGGCTTGTCTGAGAAATTATGTCTTGATGTATACACAGTCTGTGAACCATTTTCTCAGATCCTATAATTCAGTGTCAAGATCACAAATGCCTAACACAGCCTAGGTAATGAAAAATGAGAAAAGATTAGGTGTGGAGGGAAATACACATAGGAAAGGGAAGAGGCCAATGAAATAGAGCAGACAACATATGCTTCCAGGGACTACTGTTCTAAAAGAACACAGGCCCAGTGTTAAAAACTCCATTTTTCTCAAAAAGTTGGATATCATTTAAGTACAAAATCTCAAACTTTAAAATTTTGACAGCCATTCAAGAAAATCTTTTGCCTGTGTATACTGTGTGGTTGTATATATTTGCTCACATATATGTAGGTACATATATACATGTATGTACAGGCACATATATATGCACATGTGTGTCTATGTATGTGGATGACAGAGGTTGAAATCAGGTGGATGCTTTCCTCTACAGCACTCCACTTTATTTACTAAGGTAAGGTCTCTCATTGAACCGAGGCCGCCTGATTGGACTGGCCTAGCTACTCAAGTTTCCCCAGGGATTTCCTGTCTCCACATCCCACGCTCTAGAATTACAGGCTGGCTGTCATGTCTACCTGGCATTTTATGCAGGTGGTGGAGATCGGAACTCTGCTCTTCACTCTTATGTAGCAAGCATTTTATTCACTGAAACATCTTCCTTGTGTCTCAAAACAATTAAAAAATATCATTTTGGTTAAGTAAACTTTTCTTTTGGGTCTGGATTTAATCAGTTTGCCACCGCTCAGTTCATCTGACCCTTAGATATGAGGCATTGACATGTTTAATTCTATGTATGGTAGGTGTCTAGATTTGTCCTTATTTCTTGGTGAGGCAAGTGTTTCTTAATCTGTGGGCTCAGTAATATAGGTTATGGGCTGTCTGCTGTGCGGCTGCCTGGAACAGAGGAGGATAACACATCCACTTTGCTTTCCACCTGCTTGCTTGCATCAGTGCCTTCTGCCTTTGGAATGGCATTTACATTGGTTCCCAGGTCCTCAGACTCAGACTGAACTTATATCCACTAACCCCCAGCCTACAGATAGTAGACTAAGGGACTTCTCAGTCTCCATATTCACAGGAGTGATTATGTTCCTCATAACAAGTCTTATATACATATGTAAATCATGTATAGATTTGGTTCTGTGTCTCTGGAAGATTCTTGATTAACAAAGATTTCCTAAGAAGGTTACCATCTTCCTTCCTGTTCATCTACTAGTGCATAAACTAGAGGTCCAAGGAAATCATGCAATTTTGAGATAGATTTACTTTAAGTCCTGAATTGCTTTTGCCCTTTGATGAGATCTGGAACAAGTTGCTTATAACAAATAGTTATAAGTCTTTTATTTCCTCAGTTAAAGATATTGACTCCATCTATATTTTCCTTTGAACTTTCATATTTTTGTGTTTATACGTGTGTGTGTGTGTGTGTGTGTGTGTGTGTGTGTGTGCGCGCGCGCGCACATGGCAGCCAGGACAGACCCATTCAATGACTAGCTTGTGCCTGCTCCCTGGATTTCCCTTCTTCTAACCTTTTTCTGTATAAGCCTTTAATCTACTAGATGGAAGTACCTGTATTGAGCCCCGAGTTCACTGGTTTCTAGACTAGCTGGCCAACAAGCCCTAGGGATTGTCCTGTCTCCACCTCCCCAGGGATGGAACTATAGGCAGAAGCTGATGCTTTCAGGTTAACTTGGGAGCTGTGGATCCAAACTCAGGGCCTCACGCTTGCCTGTCAAGCACGCTGTCAGCTGACTATCTCTGTAAGACTTCAAGTTTCATAGTTGAGACTTTTCAAAATTTTATAATCAGATATGTGAACTAAGAAAAATTCAAACCTGTTAAACTTTGTTTCCTAGTATGATGCTACCTCAGAAGTTGTGATAGGGACTGGAGAGATGGCTTGGCAATGAAAAAGAATGTGCATTGATCTTGCAGAAGAGCTGAGTTCATCTCCTAGCACCCATATCAAGTTGCTTACAACTGTCTATAACTCCAGAGCTAGGAGAACTGATGACTCTGGCCTCTGTGGAAACCTGCACTCACATGCACACACCACACAGACACACACACACAGACACACACACACACACACACACACACACACACTTAAAAATAATTTAAAATTTATTATAAATTTATTTCTTGTCATATGACTTTTATATCTGAATATAATAATGGGAATTTTAACAGGCAGTTTGTAAATCATTGCAATACAATATTATTTATACCAAGTATGAACAAGAAGAGTCACTTTTATATTCTCATTTCACACATACAAAATATTCTCTGATATAAACAATTTCTAGTGACCAGAAAGCATTGATATTACTGCTTTATTTTTTTTTACCAATGAAAAATGTCCCAATGTTACCCCACAGGTAGTTATGACAACACATTTTACATACTGCTTCCTTAGTTTTCTCCTTGAGAGTAAGCTACACACAACCTTACCGTTTCTCTGCTGGGATAGATGCTTGACTCCAGCAAGTCCTCAAGTGCAATGGAATGGATTATATTTATTTATTTATTTTTAATTTTTTTTATTAATTTCTGTATGTGTATGAATGTACTGTCTGCATGCAAGTCTGCGCACCCGTGTCGTGCAATGCCGCGGAGGTTAGAAGAGGGTGTCGGATTCCCCTGGAACTGGAGTTCTCCTGGAATTGGAGTTTCAGACAGCTCTCGGCCGCTATGTGGATGCTGGGGATCGAACCCGGGTCATCTGCAAGAGCGGTCGGCGTTCTTAACCGCTAGGCCATCTCTCCAGCCCAGGAATGGATTATATTTATAAAAATGTCATAATGTACCATGGGGAATGACGGCACAGTTTATCAATGAAGGAGGAGACAGAGGAGATTTTAAATTTTGTGACTGAGTGCCAACAGATGTCAAAGAACGGCAGTGGAATCAGGGCTTGGGGAGGCTGCAAGGCCGCTTTACCCATGTTGAGCTGTTTGGATAAGTAAATGTATTTCATTAAAAATAGTTTGAGCTTGCTGGGCGTGGTAGCACACGCCTTTAATCTTAGCACTTGGGAGGCAGAGGCAGGCAGATCTTTTTTAGTTCAAGGCCAGCCTGGTCTACAGAGTGAGTCCCAGGACATCTGGGAATACAGGGAGACCCTGTCTTGAAAACAACAACAACAACAAAAAAAATAGTTTGAGCTCGAATTATTAACATACCAAGACACTCACACATTTTAAAGTAGACATTTCAATGAACTGTAATATATTTCTAGAGTCATGCACACATCTCCCAAATCTAATATTAGGTAATTTCCAACACTTAAGAAAAAAACAACCCCGTGGGCACTTATAGTTACTCATGACTCTCTGTTCCTTTCCTCAGCCTCAGGCAGCAACTAATTTGCTTCCTGCTTCAATGTATTTGCTTTTTGTTGACATTTCATAAAAGAAGTCATATTGTATGCTTGCTTCTTCCACTTACTGTAACATGTTAGAGTTTCATCCATGTTGTAGTGCTTTGAACCTTTAAGTTGCTGGATAACATCTGTGGATACACCACATTATATTGATCCCTTTATCTGTTAATGGACACTTGGGATGTTTTCATTTTTGGCTGTGGAGAATAATGCTCTTATGAACATGTGTGTACAAGTTTCTGTTGAGGAAGTCATTCTTGTTTGTTACAGAATTCAGATTTAGGGCTAAGTTGCTTCTGTTGACATATAAGCTCAAGAGTAATCAGTATATGTTCACATAAAACTGTTCTCATTCACATCTGCTTACAAGACTGAAAAGCAGTGTATCCCCAGAAACCAAGCAGAGTAGGCAGCTGTGCTAGGAAAAGCCCCAGGATCACCAGCATGTGGACATAAGCTTCCAAGTAGAAGAAAAAGGTTAATAGCTCTGATTGGTAACAAAGTTGGCTGTCCTCCTTCCTGAAGAATCTGTTTTCACAAAGAAACATAACTTCTCCAGGGTCACCTAGAGGACTGCCTTGGTCCTGGGCTGCTTATCTGTCCCATTCAAAGGGACGAATTCATTCAGGTCTGAGAGCTAAGTTGTTTTTTCTTTCTCTATGCATAAGGAAGCTAACAGTCTAGTCTTTTCATTTCCAGATACTAGCTGGCCACTTCCTATAGTCTCAACTCTATACCCACTGTAACACAGACACTGTCAGGCCAGAGCGTGGTCTCACTAGTTGTCCTCCCACTACTTCGAGGGGTTTATTAGTAACTTTAATAGACAGACATAATAGGAGACAAAGCCACATGGGCAGTGGCCATGTTTCCTTGGACCCGATGAGCTCAGCAGTGGGTATTCCCGGCTCTATGATGAAATCAGGTTTTCCTTTCTGCTCCTGTTCCCAAACACCCACAGCTCAGTCATCTTCTCTTCTATGATTTCCAGCCCCTCTATTTCTTTTTTTTTTTTTTGGTCTTTTCGAGACAGGGTCTCCCTGTAGTCCCAGCTGTCCTGGAACTCTCTCTGTAGACCAGGCTGGCCTTGAACTCACAAAGATCCGCCTGCCTCTGCCTCCCAAGTGCTAGGATTAAAGGCGTGCGCCACCACGCCCGGCACCAGCCCCTCTGTTTCTAACAAGCACTCAAGTGATGTCAGTGCTGGTGGTGAGAAGATGACACTTTGAGGTAAGAGGGCACAGAAGTAGTACAATGTCAGCCAAGGAGATGTAGCTCAGTGACAGTGTGTTTGACTAGCATGTGTGAAGTCCCAGGTTCAATCTCCCAGTATTGCCATAAAAAAGAAAAATCTTGGAAGTGAAGCTATGTAAGCTAAATACATATGCAGCCATGAGTCTTTCAAAAGCTGGAGATATTACAGCAAGTAAGTCACCAAAACACTCTGGGCTTGCTCTACTACTTACAGGAAAAGCCTCACTCTATGCCCTATATGGCCTCTTTCTTCCTGTAATATTCTGTGTTATAATGTCTATCTAGAATGCATTTAATTTTTGTTTATGTATTTGCAATAAAATACATGGACAGCAAGAATTTCTGTGTTGGTGAACTGGAAGGATTGCTGGGGGATCTCTAGAGCAATGAAAATTAGATCATTCGGTATAAATTATCAGACCAATAAAGAAGTAAGGGTTGGGGACTGGAGAGATGGCCTAGCAGTTAAGAGCACCGACCGCTCTTGCAGAGGACCCGGGTTCGATCCCCAGCACCCACATGGCTGCTGAGAACCGCCTGAAACTCCAATTCCAGGAGAACTCCAGTTCCAGGGGAATCTGACACCCTCTTCTGACCTCCGCGGCATTGCACGACATGGGTGCACAAACTTGTATGCAGACAGTACATTCATACACACACAGAAATAAATAAAATTAATAAAAAAATTTAAATAAAAAAAAGAAAGGGTTGATAGAACAGCATAGAAAGAGGGGTTTTCTCAACTCCGTGAGCTCCTAATTAGAAAGGCATTATAAACTCTAACCTAGGCTACTGCACGACTGTTTCTATTTAAGAGAAGAAGAAGCAGAACAACTGTGTTGAAAGGAGAGTCTTCTAGGTACCCATGGTTCCCAGGAGAAGCCAGATGCAGGGAGACAAAGACAGGTGTGAGTGGTGTGGAGCCACAGGGCCCACAGTTAGCTGGCATGGGAGATTGCCAGTGTACAAAGCTCCACAGATCGGCTTTCTATCTACTAATGTCATGTCAACTGGTTAATCTGACTTCAGAGATCCTTAACAGCCAGCTTGTATGAACTGGTATAAGCTAGGTCTAACACACGACTGAACAGTAGTCTCCAACAACTTAACATCAGGACTAAGTAGGTAACATTGTGTTCCCCATTCGCATGAAGGCTCTCAACTCAAAACTCTGAAATTTTGTTAACATCTCTCCACAAATATAAAGCTATGCCAAAAGCTGGTAGAAATAGTAGAACCAATATTAAAATCTTACCAGAGACAAGACTGAGTCCCAGAGTTCTTGGAAAACATTTTGCTTCTGTTTTGTTTGTTTCCTCTTACAGCTTCCATCCCCCAAACACAGCGTGGCATGCACAAACAACCTTGGACTGGACCCTGTCTCAGTTTGACAGCTTTCTGAAATAGTCAACTTGAACACTTGTCTTTGCACCTTTTGACCTCAACTTTCCCACTCATAAAATGGATTCAAATGGGCAAAGTAATGGACTTTAATTTCTGTTGCAGGTCTAAGAGCCTTTGCTTTTAGTTTGCGTCATAGGCCAGTCCTTTCATGTAGCTTATAAGAGGGGAGGGTTTAGCCATATCAGTTCTATTTGAGCCAAAGTTAAGACTCTTTGAAGGACGTAGGATAATTTACTCCATCTGCATTTCCTCTCCTTGAAGCTTTTACCTCCATGGTCCTACAGGGACCAAGATGGGACAGGCCAGGGTGAGCTGAAACGATCTCTTCTGTGGCTGCTTCATTGACAATGACCAGCTCTCCATTTGTCTTTGTTGAAAGAGCCAATCAGCAGGCTTAGGACCCGGGGCTCTTTGACATTTTTCCTTGGCTGATCAGTGATTCACAGAGTCCATTAAAATGCCTGGATGACCAAGAGCTCAATTTTCTAAGATGAAGCCTGCCTGGCAGGGAGAGGCTATTTCTCCTCTTTAGCAACCACTGAAGAGTCAGCATTTGAGGCCATAGGGGGAGTGCTTCTCAGCATGCTATATTAACCTCTCTGGCACTGCCCAGTGGCATTGGGCCAGTAGCTGGCCATCCAGCGTTATGGTTTATGGGTGTTCAGGCCTGATGAGTGGCTATGCTGACGATGCAGGCAGACTTGAGGGAAGGAGCTTATGACTTCTGGGTCCTTTAGAACAGGCAAGAGCTATTTATTATAGTCCTTTGCCACAGGTTGGAGATCAGGGCAATTACATGATTCCATTTCCTAATATACAGTTAGAACTACAGCGAGGTGATTTGTAAAATGGGAAGGCTATAAATTTATGTATTGGTGGCGGTGTCAGGCTGTTCAAGTTTCTGCACAGTGAGGCTGCAGGCCATTACACAGGCCTGGCAATGGGTCTATCCCCCCATGGACCTATGGGCGCCAATGTGCTTTGTAATGTATAATGTTCTCATGGAAAAGCTTAGTCTCACTGCCAACTTCCATGCTTTTCTGCTTGTGCTACAGAAAATGTTCTTTTTAATATCTTTCTCGGTTGTCCAGTGCTTGACCCCATTCCGTTCTTGATATAAAATTTTCTCCAGGGTTTCTGCTGCAGTCTCTCTCCTGTTCTTCTTCATGGCCTGTGTGTTGACAGCTCCATCTCCTGCAAAGAGTACGTTCAAGAGCACTGTGCCTTCAGGTGCTCCTGGAGAGCAGAGCACTGGATTCAGATTTGTCACTGCTGATTGGTTTTAGGCTGCCTCCAGCCACGTGCTAATAATGACCACTATAATGATGGCATAATCCACAACGGCCCCACTGTCCAGTTAGTCCTTGCCAGGGAACAGTTAGGAGTGTTTATTCCCTTTAATATTTATTTATTTATTTATTTATTTACTTATTTCTGTCTTTTTGAGACAGGGTCTCTGTGTAGTCTCAGCTAGCCTGGAACTCGCTATGTAGATCAGGCTGGCCTTGAACTCACAGAGATCCACCTGCCTCTGCCTCCCAAGTGCTAGGATTAAAGGCTTGCACCACCATGCCTGGCTCCGTTTAACTTTTACAACACTCTGAGAAAGGGGGTATAATTATATGATTGTTGTTGTTGCTGCTGCTGTTGCTGTTGTCATTTCATAAACCAGGGAAGCTAACCTTCCCCAGGCTAAAGAGTAAGTCATGGAACTAGAACTTCAGTCAGAGTGCTTCAACCTCCAGAGCCTCCTGGATTTCCATCCTATTAAAATATTCCTCTTAGGGGTGGACATTTTGTTTGTTTTTGTTTTTGGTCTTTTTGAGACAGGGTCTCCCTTTTGTCCCACCTGGCCTGGAGCTCACTGTGTAGTAGACCAGGCTGGCCTTGAACTCACAGAGATCCACCTGCCTCTGCCTCCCAAGTGCTGGGATTAAAGGCGTGCACCACCATGCCCAGATAGGGGTGGACATTTTATATCTCACAAGTTATTAATCAAATATCCAATTGGGGGAAATGAAAAATGGCCAGAAAGAGGGAAGCATGCTATAGAAAAATCCCAGCAATGAAGATGAAGGTAAGCACATAGAGTCAGCCACTGTCAATTCTGTTCAGTTATGGAAGTTAGAGTGAGAGTTTATTTTACTTACTTTCATTGGAACTCTTATTTAAACATAGTTTACCTTAACACACAGCACTGGCTTCTTGGACTAGGTGCTATAGTAGAGACTTGGTGTGTGTTTATGTGTATGTGTTTGTGAGTGTGTACATGTTTGAATGCATGTGTGCAGAACCCAGGGGTCTGCATGCCTCTACTATTCAAGAGAATGCTACTGTGCTCATCTTTTTGAGAGAGGGATACAATTCTTTTAAAAATATTTTATTGAGTTTTGTGAATTTCATATAATAGACCTTAATCAAATTTAGATACACATCCCCTTATTTATGTCCCCCCTCCCCCACGACTGGATTTCATGCATTCTGTCATATAGGTTAAGTCATATCCAGTCAAGAATTTGTTTTTTTTAAGGGATTCACAATATAAGAGCACAGTTGTTTTCAGATCACATTAACATTGCTCAGTTTGCCATACAATTAGGTAATTGGTGCTAGTATCCACAGATGAGGGAAACCATTCGTCATTTGTCTTTCTGGGACTGTGTTACTTCACTTGGCATGATATCTTCTAGCTCCAGCCCTTTACCTGCAAAGCTCATGATGTCATCTTTCTCTACTGCTGCATAGAACTCCATTGTGTAGATGTACCACATTCTCTCTATCCACTCATCAGTCAGTTGAGGGAGATTTGGGTTGGTTCCAGCTCCTTGCTATTGTGAAGAACAGTCAAGAATTTGTACCTAGATATCCCTTGGTGCAAGTTTACCCACTAGAGCCTGGTTGGTTTATCTCCAGTCAGTTCCTTAAAGAAGATCTACTCTCCCTTTCCCAGCAATAATCAGTTTCCAATGGTTCCTTGGGTATGGTTTGGGCTTGCTGCCCATAACCCTTGTTCTATGCTGAGTTTTTGTCTGATTGAGTTGGCAAGGAGCTTGTGCCTGCTGCCATCGTTGTTGCAAGTTCATATGAGCAAGTTCCCAGTGGCCTGAAAGCCTCTGTCTCCTTATGTTCATATACCAACCTGGCTCTTACCATCTTTCCACCACCCCCCTCTTCCACAAGGGTTCCTGAGACTAAGTCATGTTTAATTTAGGAGTTGTATCCAAGGACACACAGTCTCTTATTCTTTAAAACTTAGCCAATGGTGTCTTCCTGTGTGCATTGCTCTCTGTTGTATGAGGTATACTTGCCTGTAAATACAAGGATCCATATTAGCATACAGTAAGAAATTTCATTTGTCTGAAGATATGCCAGAGACAGGGTTTCCTCTAGGATCTATGACCTTTCCAGCCCTGTGTATTTGGCTATATTCACAGTGCCACCCATGAATTCTCTCCCATGAGACTGCTTTATGTTAAATTAGCTGTTGATTACCCCCTAGATAAAAATGCCACTACTGCACCAATAGAGGTAGTTTGCTGTCCGGCTGTTGTGGTTATTAGGCTTTGGAGCTGGGTTGGACCACTGATTGCTTTTTTCCCTTAGCAACTTTCATAGAATCCTCTAGAACTATGAGAGCTTGTCTTCAGGGAGGAGGCTTCAAGGTCAGTCGCAGCTCCATTGCAACAGGGTCTTACTTTCAAGTTCTGGGAGGTAATCAAGGGCTGTGGAAAGACCCTGTGTTACTTTGGGAGTCTCTTGGACTAAAATTGACCAACAATTCAAAGAAGGGTTTCTCCCATCTGACACTGCGCTCTTTGTTATTTAGCCATCTGTACACACAAGCCCTCGTGTTCAGATACTGTATCTGTATTGTTCAGGTGGTTTTTGAGTGAATGCATTTCCCTCTGATTTTTCACAGCACCTCCTCTCTCTTCCCTCTTCTCTCCCCTCATTTTCCCTCTTGATAATTCCTGTCTCCTATTATCCCCACTCTCTTTTGAGTTTCTTATCGTTTACCCCATGGTTCCTTGTACATCTGTTCTAGTTTCTCTTCCATTGCTGTGACAAAACACTCTGACACCAACTTGGGGAGAAAAGGGTTTATTCAGCTCACATCTCCTGGGTCACAGTTCATCACTCAGGGAGCCCAAGGCAGGAACTCAGGACAGGAACCTGGAGGCAGGAGCTGAAGCACAGGCCATGGAGGAATGCTGTTCACTGGCTTGTTCCTCTGGCTCATGCCCAGCCTCCCCTCTTATACAGTACACAACAACCTGCCCGAGGTGGCACCACCCATAGTGGGCTGGGCCCTCCCCACACTGCTCAACAATCAATTCAATACTCCACAGATGTGGCCACGGGCCAGTCCAATGGAGCCAATTCCCCAATTGAGGCTCCCTCATCACAGGTGTGTCAAGTTGACACTAAAGCTATCCAGCACAACGTCCTTCCCTCCTCCCTTCCCAGTTGAACCCTGCCATTTCCCCATCTTCCCCTTGCTAACATCTGTTTCCTACTATCCTCTTGGGCTCTTTCTTTCCCTTTCCTTCTGTGCTTCCTTTCAATTTTCCTGGCTCCTGCTGGTATATCAAGATATATACTCACCTATCAGGGATTAGTGCTAAGATCCACAAATGAGAGAGCATATGTTTTGCTTGCTTTTCTGAGTCTATTTTACTTCACTTAGTATAATATGTTTGGGTCTTTTCTTGTGTTTCATTGATCCACATGTCTATTTTTGTGCAAGTACCATGCTGTTTTTGTGACTATAGCTCTTTAATATAATCTGAGATCTATTACGGTGATCCCCCCAGCATTACTATTTTACCCAAGTTTGCCCAGGGTCTTTTACGATTCCATGTGACTTTTTGGATTTTTTTTTCTACCTCTGTGAAGAATGTCATGGAGATTGTGATTGTCAGTCCATTGAGTCTATAGATTCTTTTGGTAGGATTGTCATTTTCACAATATTATTTCTTCCAGTCCACGAGCTTTGTAGGGCCTTCCATTCCCCAATGTCTTTCTCTATCTCTTTCTTTAAAAATTTAAAATTTTCATTTCAATGTCTTTCATTAGGTTTATCCCTAGACAATTCTTGTAGAAACCTGGTAGAATTCTACTGTGAATCCATGTGGGCCTAGGTGTTTTTAGCTGGGAGGCTTTGAATTGCTGTTTCAATTTCCTTATTTGTTACAAATCTGTTTAAGCTGTTGATTTCTGCCTGGTTTAAGGTTGGTGGCTTCCAGGAATTTAGATCTTTATCCACTTCTTTTAGATTTTCAAATTTAATACAGTATAGATTTTTAAAGTATTCTTCCATAGTATTCTGGACGTTTTTGGTGTATGTTGTGATGTTTACCCTTTCATCTCTGATTTGGTTAATCTCTTTCTTTCTCTTGGTAACGGGGCCAAGTGTCTTTCTATCTTGTTCAACTTTTCAAAGGACCAGCTCTTAGATTAATTCTTTGTATTGTTTTCTTTGTTTCTAATTCATTAATTTCTGCTCTGATTTTTTCTTTGTTATTTCTTCTCACTGACTGGATATGGTTTTGATTTGCTCCTCCTTTCTGGAATTGTGATCTGCACTGTTAAGTCATTTATATGTGCTCTGTCTGTTTGTTTAATGTAAGCACTCAGAACGATAAACTTCTCTCTTAGGATTGCTTTTCAAGTGTCCCAGATGTTTTGTTGTGTTGTGTTATCATTTTCATTTAGTTCCAGAAATTCTTTGTCTTTCTTAATTTCTTCTTTAACCATTCATCATTCATGAGTGTTACTTAATCTCCATGAGTTCGTGTAGTTACTACAGCATCTTTCAATGTTTATTATAAGCTTTATTGCACTATGGTCTGATAGAATGGATGGGATTATTTTAACTTTTTTTGTGCTTGTTGAGGTGTGTTTTATGCACCACTATGTGGTCAATTTTAGAGAAACTTTCAAGGGCTGCTGAGTAGAAAAGGTATTCCTTGATACTTGGGTGGAATATTCTGTAGATATCTGTTAGGTCCATTTGATGTAAGATGTTATTTAATTCAGATATATCTCTCTGTTTGCCCAGTTGACCTGTCTATTGGAGATAGTGGGGTACTGAAGTCACCTACTATTATTGAAGTCAGGTTAATATGCATTTTATAGCCTTGTAGTACTGTTTTTATGAAATTGTGTGCACCAGAATTTGGTGCATATATGTTTATGATTGTAAGATCTTGTTGGTCAGTTGTCCTTTGATTAAATGGTCCTCTTTATCTCTTATGATTAGTTTTAATTTGAAGTCTACTTCAAATTAAAATGATATGAAAATTAGGTACGAAGAGTTAGTTGGTGTGTGCTTCAGGTTCTTTCAGGGTAGGTAGTCTGGGTAGTATGTAGGTCTGTGACAGGCAGATCAGGAGGGGTGACAAGGGTCAGGCAGGGGTGGAGACAGCCTGGGGAATGTCTAAGTTGGGGAACTGAGCTGGTCTGAATGCAGGGGATCAAGATACAGTGGGCATGTCTCGACTAAGAGGGTAGTCCAGAGAACTGGGGTAGAAAGAGCAGGAATGATCTTGAGGCTAGGAGGGGAAACTGAGTCTGTGCTTGGCTTTGTTATATGGATGCTGGGAGTCCAAATTCAGGTCTTCACACTTGCATGGCAAGCACTTTACTGACTGAACCATCTGCCCAGGCCCATTAAACATGCATATATGTCACTTTTAACATGTTATTAAAATATTCACATATATACTTGTATTAGAAGGCTAGTATGGTTCAATAAGGAATAATATTTAGATCATAGTTCAGCAGAAGCTACAGAAAGATTTGAATGGAAAAAGCTCAACAAATATGGGCATATTTTCATCATTTGAATAAAAATCACCAAGTGGCTTGGTTAGAGGGAGTGAAAAATTGTGACCTTACGATGCCACAATGTATTCTATTCAACAATTCAAGTAAACCTTAACCTTTTGTCTGTATTTTACAGAGATGATGTGTCTCTAAGCTGTGCTATTCATAGCTAGTGCAAGGTTAGTGACAATGAAAGCGACATCGCTATGTTTTATGGTGTCTTTCACAAAGGCATTTTTTTTTCCTAGAAGAATAATTATTGGGACTATTTCAGGATAGGTCAAACTCCCTTGACAAAAGAGTTTCAGAGGCAAGCTCCTTGCTGGAAAAGTTTATTGATAAAACCATGAACTTCTTTCTAGTATCATTTTGATATTATGTTATAACCTTGGCTTCCAACTCCACAGGATAAAATTTTCTGGGCGAAGACATATTGTTTAGTGGGTAATAGAACGCTCACCTATTTGAATAGAGCATGCTATCTACTGATATGAAGCATTTGTTTTTTTCTGCCCCTATCATCCAAAGAGAATTTTATTGAAGGTAAACAATATTCTAGGAGCCCTTTTCTGTAATATTTTTGCACATATCTTCCTGGGATTTTGTTACACAATGCATGGCTTCATCGCTGGATACTGAGCACAAATATGGTTTTCTTTCCTTCTCAATCTATTACCCCCTCTGTTAAGTCAAACCCAGAACAAATTTGCTCTTTAGATATTTTTAAATAAGCCAAACAGCAATTTTAGATAACTTTAACTCTTCTAGTATCCCCACTACCTTGCTCTCAGCTGCTCCAAATGGGCTAACAATTCTACTGAACCAGTACCAGATTTGTCAATTCAGCAAAAAGACTAAGATTAAATAAAAGGCCATTTGTTATTATAAATTATATTATAAATTCTGGAATTATTACCAGTCAAGTCATCTTTGATGCATTCTTCTCCTGAAAGGTTTATTGACATTAACTTACACGAACTTAATAAAGAAAGACATTTCATTTAGAGTTTGTCTGTCATAGATGGAAGTAATACTATAGAATACAAAATAATAAATACACGTGCAAGGGAATGCAGAAGGAGCTTTAAATTATCATCATATATACCTTACCTTGGCATTCACAGCTCTCCGTAGCTGACTCCAACACGGTTTGCTTCCATGTTAACTCACATTCCACATGCAGTCATAAAAATCAACTCTTCATCATTTCACAAATGCAGTCCATGCCTATGGCTGCTTAGCTTTGGCCATCTCTGTTCCTTCGACATATAGTATTATTTTCTTTTTCCATCTCGCATCTGTAAATGAATCAGTTTCCACGGCTACATCAAAGCATTCCACCCGTGCCAGCCTGGAAATTAAATGCTTTCTGCATTGGGTTTCACGGTCATTTCTCTTCATTGTTTATAACTTATTAATCTCTGTGGACATAAATGACATAATTCACTTTAGAACATTTGTTTATATTACTAGAGAGCAAATTCATCAAAGACAAGGATGTATTGAGCATATCTTTTTCCTATCCAAGCTCTGGTATGGAGCAGCTGGTTTAACAATGAGTTCAATTGCTGATATAGTTTTCAGTGTGATCAAATTCTGCAGCAATATTATATTGGAGGCTGGCTTTTTAGTCACTTAACTTGGTATGAACTGCAAAATTTATAAAGGCAGTTCCCTTTATTCAAAAATTCTGCAGTAAATATAGTAATTAGGTTAACCAAATTGGTCTGTCATCGAATGTGTCACTTCCCAAATAGAAACCATAATCATAATTAGCCCTAATGAGATGTTCTCTCTTCTGTTTTTTCTCTTTAATTTGTAATATTCTTTATTAAAGAATACCATTGGGGTTACCCCTGCCATCTTACAAAATGGAGAGCTTCTGTTAGAAATATAGTTCACTGACCTAGTGAGGGCTAAACGTGTCTTTAATTTGTCACCATTCTTTTTTTCTTGGTGGAGTTGTGGTTTGTTGGAGGTTAAGTAACCAGTGTCAGAATGTATATTTTCTATTATCTTTTTTATATCAGTTTTAGGGATTTAGTGCTCACACAGGTTCTCCCTTAATCCCCTGTTATCCTTCCTTTAGCTCTGTGTTTCTCAACCAGGAATGGTTTTACCTGGGTTTTGTCAGCTCTGGGATTCTTCTACAGCATCCCCTTCTCTCTGACGCCATTCTGACAACTCCATCTACGGAGCAGGCAGTGCCTTCTCTGAGCTTCATACTCGGGCAATATCTGGAGACAATTTTGAGGCTCTTGATGAGGCAGTTACTGCCTGGCATGATGCCAATCTATAAGAAAGAGTTCTGGGTCCGGTGTCATTATCTACAGTCTAGCTGTATCTTCAGTGACCACAGAAACCAGTCAGTCATTCCCTGTACACAGTCATCATGATGACTGTTTTATGGTAGTGTCTGTCTTTCTGTCTACTTCCCAGACATCCTTATGCAAATGTCTAATGCAGGGGCTTCACATGAGGGTTCCTAGGAATTAAAGCTTATTTCTTGACTTTTTATGTTTTGCAAATTTCATACAATACTTTTCTTTGGACAGGGTCCTACAATGTATTTCTGGCTTGCCTGGATCTCACAGAGATAAACTCGGCTCTACCTCCTGAGTGCAGAGATGAAAGGTGTGTGTCACCATGCTTGGCTATTATTATTACCTTTTCATAACTCCAGCTTAAATTCTTTTTATTTTTATATTGGCACACAAGGTATTAGCTGTCAATACGCATTTTCAAACAAAGTGTGATTTCGTGCGCTCCCCTCCCTCTCATCTCCCACTCCCTGCAATCCCATGATTCTCCTTTGCAAATCTCCCAGTTTCATTTCCATTCTGAAGTTCTTCCACCCCCCCTCCCATCCTTTCTCATCACCTATTTTTGCCTCTTCTGGTCTTCCTTCTAGCTTTTTAGGCTTTACCCACATTTAAACTTATATATGTTATTGGCACCTTCAAACTTTCGTGAATGTTAACTGTTCCTCTCACTGGTTTATTTATAGGTAAACAATCCTAACAATGTTTCTCTTAGCTAAATAAATAGTCCTTCTTACCTAGAGAGTATGTTACAGAAGGAATATTATATTAATAAATAGGGGTGCCATACTTATTAATTAATCCTCAGTGCTTCTTTCTTCTCACTGAACTTTCCCAAACAATACTTCTCATGCCACATTAGGGAAACTGTCTTATCCATTAACTGTTGCTGGTAACATAATTCCATAGTCTGTGTAAACTATATAAAAAGAGATTCACTTTGGCTCATAGGGCTGGAAGTGCAAGTTCAAGGGCGTCCATATGATGATGGCTTTCTTGCTGGCAGAGTTCCAAGATGGAACAGGCATCACATGGTAAGGAACCAAGAGCTCCCTTGTGTTCTTTCTCTCTCTTTACAAGGCCACCAGTATCAATCATGAGGCTCCACTCTGATAGCCTGATCTACTCTTAAATACTTTCCAAAGGCCCCATATGTAAATTCCACATTCTGATTAAGTTTCTATCCTTTTACTACCTCACAGTGGGCATTAAACTCCAACTGCTATTTGAGAAAGGTGCCAAGAATACACAATGGGGAAAAGACAGCACTCTAAAATCCCATCTTACCCCAATCAGACTGGCTAAGATCAAGAGAAGAAAGGGCGCCAGATGCTGGTGAGGGTGTGGAAAAGGGGGAACACTCATTCACTGCTGGTGGGAATGCAAACTAGCACAGTCACTATGGAAGACAGTGTGAGGAACTCTCAAAAAACTAAAAATGAACTTACCATATGACCTAATTAAACCACTCCTTGGCATATACCCAAAAGACTCATCATACTGTAAAGAAACCTGTATATCCATGTTTGTTGTTGCTCTCTTTAAAATAGCTAAGAAATGGAAACAACCTAAATGTCCCAAGAGGGAAATGTATAGCTCTAAGTGACTACATTTAAAAAAAAAAAAAAAGAGCACAAATTAACAATCTAACATTGCAACTCAAAACACTTGAGAGACAATAACAAATGAATCCCAAACCCAACAGGCAAGAAGAAATAACAAAAATCAGAGGGGAGATCAATGAAATAGAAACAAACAAAATAATACAAATAATCAATGATACCATGAGCTGGTTCTTTGAGAGGATAATCAAGATAGACAGCCCCTTAGTGCATTCAACCACAAGAAAGAAAGAGCAAATCCAACCAACAAAATTAAAGATGAAAGGAGAAATATCACAATAGATAACAAAACATTATATGGGAATACTTTAAAAACCTATACCCTGTTAAATATGAAAACCTAAGAGAAATGGATGGATATATGAAATCATGGGAATTACCAAAGCTTAACCAAGAAGAGATCAACAGCTTATATAGACCCATAACATATGTGGAAATTGAAACAGTAATACAAAATCTCCCAACTAAAAAAAGCCCAGGCCTAACTGGATTTATCTCAGAATTCTATCAGATATTGAAAGAGGACCTAAAACCAATATTACGTAAGTTATTCAAAAGGATAGAAACAGAGGGAAATCTACCAAATTCCTTCTATGAAGCCGGCCTCACTCTAATACCCAAAACTACAACTATACTTGTGTATTTGTGCATTATCCTCTATTAGAATAATTTTTCCTTTATATATCTTGAAGCCATATTCTTATTTATTTATTTTATATGTATGAGTATTTTGTCAGCAAGTATATAAGCACACCTGTGTCATACGATGCTCATGAAAGTCAGGAGATGGTGTCAGATCCTCAGGAACTGGGGTTACAGGTGGCTCTGGGCTATCGTGTGGGTACTGGGAACTGAACCTGGGTCCCTTGGAAGAGCAGCCAGTGCTCTGACCCACTCACTGGTTCATCTCTTGAGCCTTAAATTTTTATTTTATTTTTTATCTAATGTGCATGAGTGTTTTACTTTGGGTGTATGTATGTGCACCAAGTACATCCAATATCCATGGAGGGAAGAATACAACATCAGATCCCCTGGAACTGGAGTTATGGATGATTAGGAGTAGCAGAGAGCTGAACCCATCCAGGTCCTCTGCAAGAGCAGTCACTGTCCATAACCACTGAGCCCTCTCCCCAGCCCCATGAAGTCTTATTATTAAGTATAAGCAAATTCTCATTTTTTTTCTTCTCTTTTCCTGGTAGGACTTCTGATGCAATGCTCTGTGAAAGTGGATGAACCATCCTTATTTTATCCTCTGTCTCAAGGGAAACATTTTAATATCATTAAATTTCCAGTTTGCTGGAGGCATTTCATAAAATATTATTTGCCTAATTAAGAAAGTTCCTTTCTGCTCATAGTTTACTAAAAGATATTTAAAACCATGACTTCATAATTAATTTTTATTAAGTAGTTTTCTGCATCTATGAAGATCTTAGTTTTTTACTCATTAGTGTGGTTATTATATTAATTGATCAATTAACGTCACACTCTCCTGAGTAACCAAGATAATTCTACTTGATCACAATGTAAATGCATGTTTCTTTACAGACTGCTGTATCTCTTACTAATAATTCTCCAGGTATTTCGTCTATGTTATAGTTCTGTTCTTTGTATTTTTGCTATGGCCTCTTTTTTTTTCCTTTCTTAGTAATAGTCTCCCCAGATTCTCAAATCAAGGGAGAGAGAAGAAATAGTCTCTTCATCTTTCCTACCCATTTCTTCCATTTTATTCTGCAAACCAACACTCTATTTGCAGCTCCAACATCTAGATTATTTTTAAATGTTATATTTATTATTTTTATATATTTATGTAAATGAGTGTACTACCTGCATGTATTTAAGTGCACCCATGTTGTAGAATGCCCACAGAGGTCAGAAAGAATGTTGAATTCCCTAGAATTATGTATGGTTGTTAGTTGTAAGCCTTGAAAGAACAGCCAGTGCTCTTAACCACTGAGCCATCTTTCCAGCACTATATAATATTTAGATCTTTTTGGTGGCCCTCAAAGAAGTTCTTTCTCTTTCACGGACTCCCAGAAGGGGATAATTCATGTCCTTCTCCATGTATTTCTGTTGCCCTCTTTGCTGGATAGCTTTAGTGTCAACTTGACACACCTGGGTTGAGGGAGCCTCAATTGGGGAATTGGCTCCATCGGACTGGCCTGCGGGCACATCTGTGGAGTATTGTCTTGATTGCTGAGCCATGTGGGAGGGCCCAGCCCACTATGGGTGGTGCCACCCTGGGCAGGTTGTTGGGTACAGTATAAGAGGGCAGGCTGGGCATGGGCCAGGGGAGCAAGCCAGTAAGCAGCATCTCTCCATGGCCTGTGCTTCAGCTCCTGCCTCCAGGTTCCTGCCCTGAGTTCCTGCCTTGGGCTCCCTAAGTGATGAACTTGTGACCCAGGAGATGTGAGCTGAATAAACCCTTTCCTCCCCAAGTTGGTGTCGGTCAGAGTGTTTTGTCACAGCAATTGAAGAGAAACTAGAACACCCTCTGTGATATCTGTTTGCCTCTGAGCAGTTCAGACCTTGCTTCCCAGAAGGGGGGAAGGGGATGACAGTGAGGTGGGGAGGAGAAGGAGGAGGAAATATTCTCTTCTCTTTTATCTTTTTCTGTTTTATGCTACATACTAATACACTATTTGAGGTCTTTTCCTCTAACTCTGGCATATAGATAACCTTTAGGTTGTTTCATTCTGCTTGAACTTCGGATTTGATGGTTTTGTGTCTTGGTTTCCTTTTACTTTTACTTTTAATTTTATGCAAATATTGAGTATAAAATATAAAAACATGTAGAATCTATGTCCTATGCATGATACTTTTTCTGGCTTAAATATGTTTCTTTTTTCTTTTCTTTTTTAATTGAATTTTCATGTATTTCATACATAACATCTCAATCAGGCTTTTTTAAATTTTTATTTATTTTTTTTTGTGTATGAATGTACTGTCTGCATGCAGGTTTGTGCACCCGTGTCATGCAATGCCACAGAGGTTAGAAGAGGGTGTCAGATTCCTCTGGAACTGGAGTCAAAGACAGCTCTCAGCAGTCATGTTGGTGTTGGGGATTGAACCCGGGTCCTCTGCAAGAGCAGTCGGTGCTCTCAACACTAGGCCATCTCTCCAGCCCCCTCAATCAGTCTTAACCTCGTTTATAGTCCCTTTCTCCATTGGTACCCTCACACAGTGCCCCACTCTGGAATTCATGCATTCTGTCATTTGTGTTAAGGCCTATTGTGTCAAATTAATCTTCCTGGCCAGTCCTCAGTGCAAGTTCATCCGTTGAGCTCTAGTCAGCCTATCCAGAGTCCGTCACCTGAAGAAGTTCCATTTTTCCTCACCCAGCCATAATCAGCTGCCAATATTTCTTCAGCTAAGATTTGAGTTTTGCTACCCATTTCTGCAGTTCCAAGCTCTAGTTGAGCCTGCCTGGGTCTTGTGCATGCTGTTATCAATGCTCCAGGTTCATAGGAGCAGAGTCACAGGAGCTTTTAGAATTCATTTCCATATGGTCTTACACCACCAACCTGGCTTAATCTTTCTGCCCCCTCTTAAGCAATTTTCCCTGAGACCTGGGTGAATGAAGCTGAATATAGGCAGCCTGTCCATGGACCCACACTCCGGAGACTCCTAATCTCCATGGTTTGGCCATTCATGACCTTTTGAGTTCCTGGTCCCCTGTTGTGTGAGGGAGCTTTCTTAATGAGAGTTAAGAGGTTAATTAGTGTTCTCTTGGCCCCTTGTTCCATGTGATGTAAGCCTTAGGTGTAGAGGTTGCACTGTGGATGTGTCACTTAGGCTTGGGCAGTTCACAGATAACTTTGTGTGTGTCCAGTTGTGGGACTCTGTAATATTGTTCATCTGGTGCAAAGAAGCTTCTTTGCTGGGTGGTGTCTGGGATATTTGTAAACATAAGGATACCTACTTTGCAGTTAGTAAGAGGTTACCTTAGTCTAGGGATATAACAACCATGGGAATTTCTCTAAGATTTATGACTTCTCCAGCCACCACGTGTATTTGGCTACATTTGCAGTACCACACATGAGTTTCCTCCCATTGGGTGGGCTTTGAGTCCAATTAGTTAGCTACCATGCTATGCTGTGCCAATCCTTGATATGGATATTTGGTATTAAAGCTGGCGTTGGACCATTGATTGATATCCTCCCTTAGTGGCTCACAGAGTGCTCTCCACAGCTATGAGAGCTAGCCTTCAAAGGTGGTGGCTTCCAGGTCAGATCCAGCTCCATTGCTCCAATCCTGGACTCTGAAGTATGTCCAATAGGGTCTTATCTTCAGGCTCTGGGACCCAATAGAGAGCTGTGGCAATAGCATGTGTAATTTTGAGAGTCTCTTGGACTATCCTGGCCCACAACTCAAAGGAAGGTTTCTCCTGTCTGGCACTGTTTGTTGTTATGTACCCTTCAGCTATGCACATGGACTCATGCAGAGATATTGTATGTGTAATTTGTCATTAGATTGATGATTAATGTGATTCCCTCAGATCTTTTTACACTAGATAGGCATTATTTATTTCTCACTTCCCCTGTGACATTATTTTTCATTGGAGAAAATTTGATTTTCTTCTGATTGGCAGATAGGGTACATGCAGGTGACAATTAGTGTTCTTCTCATTACCATACCAGACTGAGAAATTTCATATGAGGAGAAATGTATATAGCTTGAGATTCTAAAGGCTAGGAAGTCCATTTAATACAGTAGTTCTTAATCAAAGTTAGACCCCTGCTCCCATCCATATACCCAACTCCCTGACAGGGCCTCATGTATTCTGCCATATATGTTAAGTCCTATCCAATCAAGCATTTGCACCCAGACATCCTTCAGTGCAAATTCATCCACTGGAGTCTAGTCAACCTATCTAGAGATTGTAAGTAAGGAATAATCTCCCTCACCCAGTAGTTCTCAGTCTAGGACTGACCCGCCACCCACTTCTCTAGCTCCACTGTGGATCCTTGTCTGATTGAGCTTGCATGGGTCCTCTGCTCCATGTCACAATCACCACAAGTTCACTTTTGTAAGTTTCCAGTGGCCTGAAAGCCTCATTTTCCCTGTTCATGGACCAACCCTGGCTCTTATAATCTTTCCACTCCCTCTTCTGCCATGGTCCCTGAACCATGGATGGCTGAGGTTTTAATACTGGAGCCGTATCCAGGGACACAACTCTACAGTCTCCTGTCTTTAAGACTTGGCCAGTGTGGCCTTCTGTGTGCATTTCGCTCTGTTGTACAAGGAAGCTTCACTGGTGAGAGTTGAGGGATGCACTAGTTTTCTCTCTACCACTATGTTCCATGAGAACTTTAGGTGTAGAGGTTCAACTGTAGGTATATTACCTAGGACTGGGCATCTCTCAGATGTATACTCTCTGTGTGTGACCACCTGTGGGATTCTGCAGTAGCCTCTATCTGTTGCAAAAAGAAGCTTCTTTGCTGAGTGGTGTACTGTATGCTTGTCTGTAAATATAAAGATCCATCTTCTAAGAAATTTCATTTGTCTGGAGATATGACAGAGATTGGGTTTCCTCTAGGACCTCTGTCCTTTCCAACCATGTGTATTTGGCTGAGTTTACAAGTTTACAGTGCCCCTCTCGAGTTCATTCCCATTGATAGGGCTTTAAGACCTATTAGATAGATGTTGATGATAGATTAGATAGATGCGAAGGCAAATTCATGCAACCACTATGGAAGGCAGTATGGAGAACATCCATTGTGTAGATGTACCACAGTTTCATTATCCATTTGTCAGTTGAGGGACATTTCGGTTCCATTTTTTAGCTATCGTTAAGAGAGCAGCCAGAAACATGGCTGTAGCGGTATCTCTACAATAGGATGAGTCCTTTGGGTAGAAACATGGCTGTATGTCGGGCATGGTGACGCACGCCTTTAATCCTAGCACTTGGGAGGCACAGACAGGTGGATCTTTGTGAGTTCAAAGCCAGCCTGGTCTACAGAGTGAGTTCCAGGACAGCTGGGGCTACAGGGATACAGGGAGAACCTGTCTCAAAAAAAACCAAAAAAAAAAAAAAAGAAGAAAAGAAACATGGCTGTAGCGGTATCTCTACAGTAGGATGAGTCCTTTGGCTAAACCACAAAGTGGGATATAACTGGATCATATGGTAGGCTCATTTTTAGTTTTTTGGAAGTTCTCCACACTGCCTTCCATAGTGGTCGCATAAATTTGCATTCCCATCAGCAATAATTGAGCGTCCCGCTCTCTTCACACCCTCACCAGCATCTGCTGTTTTTGTTCTCTCGATCTTAGCCAGTACGACCGGGAAAGATGGAATCTTAAAGTGGTTTTGACCCCCATTTCCTTAATACTAAGAATGTTGAGCACATTTTAATGTGTTTCTTAGTCATTTTTTTTCTTTAAAAAATTTTTTTTTAATTTTTAAATTTTTATTTATTTTTTATTTATGTGTATGAATGTACTGTCTGCATGTAGGTTTGTGCACCCGTGTCAATGCAATGCCGCAGAGGTCAGAAAGAGGTGTCTCGGATTCCCCTGGACTGGAGTTCTCCTGGAATTGGCGTTACACAACGGTTCTCAGCCGCCATGGTGGTGCTGGGGGATGCGAACTTCGTCTTCTGCAAGAGCAGTCGGTGCTCTTAACCGCTAGGCCATCTCTCCGGCCCTCTTAGTCATTTTCATTTCTACATTTGAAAACTCTCTGCTCAGGTGTATAGCCCATATTGTTATTGGGTCATTAATTTTCTTGTTTCTTTGTTTCTTGAGTTCTTTGTATATTCTGGGTATTAATCCTCTGTTGAATGTGAAGCTGGTAAAGATTTTCTCCCACTCAGTGGGTTTCCTCTTTCCTTCCTTGGTTGTTTATCTTTTGCTGTACGGAAGCTATTGTAGCTTAATTAGGTCCCACTTATTGGTTGTTCACCTTAATGCCTGAGCAGCTGATGTCCCATTTACAAAGTCCTTTCTTACGCCTATGTCTTGGAGGGTACTGCCTATGTTTTCTTTTAAGATTTTATATTGAAGTTGGGTGTGGTGGTGCATGCCTTTAATCCTAGCACTTGGGAGGCAGAGGTAGGTGGATCTTTGTGAGTTCAAGGCCAGCCTGGACTACATAGTGAGTTCCAGGACAGCCAGAGTTACAGGGAGACCCTGTCTTGAAAAGACCAAAAAAAAAAAAAAAGATTTTATATTGATATCTTTGATATATTTGGACTTGACTTTTGTGCAGGGAGAAAGTTAAGGATCCAGTTTCATTCTTCTAAAGGTAGAGATCTAGTTTTGCCAGCACCATTTGTTGAAGATGTTCTTACCTCCATTGTGTATTCTTAGAAACTCTGCCAAATATCAGGTGGCTGAGATTGCATGTACACATGTTTGGGTCGTCTATTGTGTTCCATTCATTTATGTGTATAGTTTGTATAAGTGTCATGCAGTTTTATGACTATATCTCTGTAATATAATCTGAGATCTGGCATGGTGATTCACCCAGCATTATTCTTTTTGCTCAAGATTGCTTTGGCTATCTGGGGTCTTTTGTGGTTCCATATAAAATTTTTGATGATTGTTCTAGCTCTGTGAAGAATGTCATGGGTATTTTGTTTGGTATTACATTGAATCTATAGATTGCTTTTGGTAAAATGGTCACTTTTATAATATTCATTTTACCAATCCATGAGCATGGTAGGTCTTTCCATCTATTGTCTTCCTCCATCTCTTTCTTTTAAAGATTTGAAATTTTCATTGTAGACATCTTTAAACTCTTTGGTTATGTTTAGTCCTAAAGATTTTATTTTATTTTATTGAGGTTATTGTGAATGGGAGGGTTTCCTTGAGTGCTTTTTCTGATAGTTTGTTATTGGCATATAGAAAAGCTACTGAATTTTGTAAGTTGATTTTGTATCCTACCACTTTACTCAAAGTGTTAATGATTTCTAACAGTTTTCTGGTGGAATTTGGGTGATCTCTTATATAAAATAAATAGTCTGCAAATAGAGATAATCTGACCTCTTTATTCCAATTAGTAGTCTTTTAATTTCCTTCTCACGTCTTATTTTTTTGCAAGAGTTTCAAGCATTAAATTAAAAAGGAGTGGAGATAGTGGACAACCCTGTCTGGTTCCTGATTTTAATGAGAATGCTTCCAGTTTTTCTCCATTTTGAATGCTGTTGGCCATAGGTTTGTTGTATATAGCTTTGCTTATGTTGAGATTCATTCCCTGCAGACCAATGCATATTGGAATATGTCCAAGGACTTTTCATCTATTGAGATAACCATGTGATTTTTGTATTTAAGTTGATCATGTTGTTTTATTACATTTATTGACTTACGTATATTGAACCATCCCTTCGTCTCTAGAATAAAGCCAACTTGATCATGGTGGATGATCTTATTGATGTATGTCTGTAGGCAGTTTGTGAGCATTTTGTTGAGCATCTTTGTATCTTTACCTGGTTTTGGTCTTAGAGTGATGCTGACTTCATAGAGAGAGTATAGAAGTTCTCCCTCTGTTTCGATCTTTTTTGAATTATTTAATCAGTATTGGTTGTAGATCTTCTTTGAGTGTGTCCCTCTGGGCCTGTGTTTATTTTAATTGGTAAATTTTGTATTACCGTTTCATCATTTACTTGTTATGGGTTGGTATAAGCTGTTGATCTCTTCTCAGTTTAACTTTGATGGTGTGCCTGACTTTAGAAATTCATCCATTTCTTTTAGATTTTTAATTTAATGGCATACATACTTCCAAAGTATTCCTTTACAACGTTCTTGGTTTGTGTGTGTGTGTGTGTGTGTGTGTGTGTGTGTGTGTGTCTGTTGTGATGTTTCCCCTTTAGTCTCTGGTTTTGTTATTTGGAGTTGCTCTTTCCTTCTTTTGGTTAACTTGGATAAAGGTCTGTCTTATTTAACATTTCAAAGAACCAATAAATCTTAGATTCATTGATCTTTGTATTATTTTCTTTGTTTCAATTTCATCAATTTTTGCTCTGAGTTTTGTTATTTCTTCTCCTGTACTAGGTTTGGGACTGGTTTGTACTTGCCTTCCCAGAGTCTTGAGTTACCTGTACATTCATTTACAATAATGGAGGCACTAAGAGGTATAGATTTCCCTCTTAGGACTGTTTTTACAGTGTACCAGAGGTTTTGTTGTGTTGAATTTTCATTTTCATTTATTTCCAGGAATACTTTCATTTCTTTCTTAATTTCTTCTTTGACACATTCATCATTCAGGAGTGTTGTTTAACCTTAAGAGTTTGTATAGTTACTAGAACTTCTTTTCATGTTGACTATAAGATTTATTGCATTATGGTCTGATAGAATGCATAGAATTACTTCAATTTTTGTATTTTGAGATTTGCTTGTGTCCCAGAATGTGGTCAATGTTAGAAAAACTTATATAGACTGCTGAGTAGAATGTGTATTCTTTGGTGCCTGGGTGGAATATTCTGCAGATGTCTGTTAGGTCCATTTGATGCAAGATGTCATTTAATTCATATGCCTCTCTGTTTATTCTTTGTCCATTTGACCTGCCTATTGGAGATAGTGGTGGATTGAAATCACGTACTATTACTGAGTTGTGGTTAATCTGTGTTTTACAGTTCTGTAGTACTGTTTCTATGAAATTAGGTGCATCAGAGTTTGGTGCATATATTAATGATTATAATATTTTTTGATTGATTATTCCTTTCATTAGCAAGCTTGAAGTGATATTCTTTATCTCTTCCAATTAATTTTAATCTGCAGTATATTTTGTCAACACCCTCTTAATTTTATAGCTGTTTTGTTAGAATATTTTTTCCATCCTTTCACCCTAAGGTAGTGTGTATCCTTGAAGATGAGATGAGTTTCTTAAAGACAACAAAAAGGTGGATTTTCTTTCTTGATCCATTCTCCTAGCCTATATCTTTTGAGAGGGGAGTTTAGGCCATTAATATTTAGTATTATTACTGAAAGATGTATATTGGATACTGTCATTTTACTTTTTTGTGTTTGCGGCCCTATTTTGTGTTTCAATTATTAAACTTTCTTTGTTTTCTCTCTATAGCCTCTTCGGTATACTAAGTCCTTACTAAGTCCTTTCTTTGGCCATTTTTATTTACTTTGAGCATTCTCTGTAGGGCTGGTTTGGTGGATGTGAAGTTTTTCAGTCTATTCCTTTTATGAAAAATTTTCCATTCCCCTTCAACCATGATAGACAGTTTTGTTGGATAAAGTGTTCAGCATTGGCATCCATGGTAATTTAGAACTCGGAATACTTTGGTCCAGGCTCTTCTGGCTTTCATAGTTTACAGTGAAAGTCGGCTGTAATTCTGATAGGTTTTCCTTTATATGTAACTTGTTTTTCTTTTTTTTTTTATTTTTAAATTTTATTTATTTTTGTATGTGTATGAATGTATTGTCTGCACGTAGTTTTGTGCACCCGTGTCGTGCAATTCTGCAGAAGTCAGAAGAGGGTGTTGGATTCCCCTGGAACTGGAGTTCTCCTGGAATTGGAGTTACAGATGGTTCTTAGCCACCATGTGGGTGCTGGGGATCGAACCTGGGTCCTCTGCAAGAGCAGTCAGTGCTCTTAACCGCTAGGCCATCTCTCTAGCCCATAACTTGTTTTTCTTTAATAATTTTCAGTACCATCTCTTTGTTCTATACTTTTAATGTTTTTATTATGATATTCCATGGAGAGTTTCTATTATGGTCATGTCTAATTGATGTTTTTTATGATATGCTTCTTGAATCTGTAACAAGTAAGTCCTTAATTTAGGGATGTTTTCTTTTATAATCTGAAAGTCTGTTCAATGCTATTTGCCTGATATTCTTCTCTTTCCTGTGTGCCTATAATTAAAGTATTTGGTCTTTTCCATATTTAAATAGTCATTTGTTTTAAAGAGAGTGCTAGACTTGAATAAACAAAGGCTTTGTAAGTTTATGGACTTACTTTTGTAAAGAAACAAGCAAAGAACATATACATGTTCACCCATTATTGAACTTGCTATTCAGTATAGATACTGGAAGCCTTAGAAGGCAAATATCATTCATCTCTCAGATGCCACAGTCATCTTTTAGAAGCTAAAAGAATTGCATTGTTTTTAAATGGAGTGCTTGAGCAGTGTCAAAAGTTGTTTTAGATCTCTCCCTTTCTTGGACTTGCTTAGGAAGTGACTGAGTGATACATAGAAGTTTTTTTTCTTACACAAAGAAAAGCTTTCCTAAATTCAGGAGCTCAAAAGCCAACAATGCAAATAAATACATTTTTTGTGTTTCAAATTGTTCTATAGAACAATTATTATAAAGACAGGAAGTCCTTTCCTGCATGTGGATGCTATATTATGATACTTAAAAGCAGCCTGATAAGCATTAATTCTCTCCTTCCAAAGACCCATACCAGGCACATGTAAACTTACAGGTGATAACTTAAAAGGCCATGGTATACTCCTGAAGAAGTTGTATGAACGACAAACAGAAGGGATCTGGCTCTTAGCCTAGGTTCTCTTGCAATCTGTGTGAAAAACTAAGAAATTTTAAAACTTGGTTTCATTATTTTAAAAATGCACAGAACTTTAATTGTACTAGAATTATGTAAATGGTAAACATTTATTTTGTGTTTGAATCATGCTTCAAGGATTTTTTCAACATTTAATATCTGGAGTCTTGATTTAGTCCTTGCTATCTGTAAATCAATATGTGTAAAATAAAACTGATGGGATTTGGTTAATATACTCTAACTAATGAGAGGACAGCATGACAAATTTTATCATCTTTGTTAAATTTCCTCAATGCAAAATACTTAGGTGCTTGGGGAAAAGATAGTATATAAAATCTAAGGTAATATTGTATAACACTACTGATTTTCTAATCCTGCCTTATGTATCATTCAAGAATATCTGGGGAACAGTTTTCTTTTTTTTTCTGCTTTAATTTTTTACTGATATTTTTGTGTATTTCATCCATCATCTTTCAGTCCAATTTAGAAGCATTCCTCTCTCCCTTCCCCCAACCCTACCCCAGTTCATGCATTCTGCCATACATGTCCTGCATCTTTCAGTCTTTTTAAAAAGTTTTTCTCAAAAATAAATAAATAAATAAAAAGTTTTTCTCTGGAGAGGTTTATTGTTTGGGGCAGAATTTAACTGTATCAATCAATCAATTCTTTGACCCAGTCCTTGTGTTATGGTTCCTTCCCCTTTGTATTGCTCCAAAATATGCCTATATAAGCATCATATATTTACCAAAATTATGACCTCCAAAAATAGACTGCATGTTAATTCCAAAATGTGTTTTGGTGTTCACATTTTTCCCTTTAGTTTTATATTAATCTAAGATATGCATACATACCCTCCAGCCATATACCAAAATTACAGAGTCTGAAAATAAGTGGTAGGTTAATTCTAGAACCTGTTAAGGGATTCACATTATAAGAGCACAATTGCTTTCAGACAAAAAGAAATATAATGGTCAGGCATGGTGGCACACACCTTTAATCCTAGCACTCAGGAGGCAGAGGCAGGTGGATCTTTGTGAGTTCAAGGCCAGCCTGGTCTACAGAGCAAGTTCCAGGACAGCTGGGGCTACAGGGAGACCCTGTCTCAAAAGAGACCAAAAAAGAAAAAAGAAAAAAAAAAGAAATATAACAATAATGTTGCTCAGCTTGCCTTTCAACTAGGGATTTGGTGTTAGCATCCACAAATGAGAGAAACCATTTGCCTTTTTTTTTCTTTCTGGGACTGTGTTACTTCACTTAGCATAATGGCTTCAAGTTCTATCCACTTACCTGTGAAGTTCATGATGTCATCTTTCTTTACCATTGCATAGAACTCCATTGTGTAGATGTACCACATTTTTGTTATCCACTCGTCAGCTGAGGGGCATTTGGGTTAGTTTTAGATCTTCATTATTGTGAAGAGAGTTGCAATAAACATAGGTGTGCATGTATCTTTGCAGTAGGATGAGTCTTGTGGATATATACCCAGGAGTGGTATGACTGGGTCAGGGGGTAGGCTCATTTTGAGTCTTTTAAGGGTTCTCCATACTGCTTTCCATAGTGGTTGTACGAGTTTACATTCTCACCAGCAGTGAATAAGTATTCCCCTTTCCCTACAACCTCTCCAGCATTTGGTATCTTTTGTTTTCTTGATCTCAGCCAGTCTTTTTGGAGTGAGAGGATATCTTAAAGATTACATATTCAGGGCTGGAGAGATGGCCTAGTGGTTAAGAGCACTGAACGCTCTTACAGAGGATGGTTTTTTGATCCCTAGCACCCAATGGCGCCGAGAACCATCTGAAAACAAACTCCAATTCCAGGAGAACTCCAGTTCCAGGGGATTCGAGACCCTCTTCTGACCTCCGTGGCATGGCAACGACACGGGTGCACAAACTTGCATGCAGACAGTACATTCATACACATAACAGAAATAAATAATAAATAAATAATAAATAAATAAATAAATAAGAAAAAAGAAAAAAAAGATTAACTGTCAGTGGAATGAAAGAATGAGGATTTTGAACCTAACAGTCCACAGAGCCTGAAAATATTGCCTTTACATATAAATGGCCTATAACTGATCTTTCTAAGAAAATTAGATGCTTTAAAAGAGTACCAATATAGCCATCATGTTTTTTTACATTTGGTAAACTGACATACACACATTTTGTTACAAAATAGGCTTTGTGTTCTATGATTATCTAATACTTCACTGGGATACATATAAAGACCATTTACTTAGGTAGGTGAAGCTAAGCTGTGGTGCTGGGTAGTGCAGATGTCTTAGTGCATTTTTGACTGAAGATATTTTAAACTGTTATAATTTTGGAGTGTAACCCCATTAGATGTCAATGATCATTTCTTTTTTTATGATCATTTCTATTATGGGCTCAGATGTGTCATGGATTTTTGAGTGCAATAACATGCACGTATAGAAAAGATATTTTCTCAGGGCCCCATTAATATTCAGGCAAAAGCATATAAAAATACAGCATATCCTAGAAAAGCTGAGTCTTGAATTAAACTCACATGTGATTTATGCCTTATGATTATGTGGTAGAACACCAAAGAAATGTCTTTGCAATTGATATTCAAAGATGTTAACACACATCAACCTTATGTCTCAGAACTGCCTCCGACATTTGGGGGGAGGCAGTGTTCTCGCTTGACTGACTCCTCAGCCTTGCTTTTCATTTTGTTTATTTTTTGTTGAATGTTATCTGTTTCATACAGAACATCTCAATACATCTTAATCAACTTTATACCCCCTTCCCCATTGGGAGTTTCCCACAACCCCCCCAACTGGAATTCATACACTTTGCATGTTGTGTTAAGCCTATGTGTCAATTAGTGATCTCCAGATGTTCTTCAGTGCAAGCTCATCCATTGAGGTCTAGTCGTCTTATCTAGAGTCCCTCGCTTTAAGAAGACCAGCTCAGCCAGGCATGGTGGTGCACGCCTTTAATCCTAGCACTTGGGGGGCAGAGGGAGATGGATCTTTGTGAGTTCAAAGCCAGCCTGGTCTACAGAGTGAGTTCCAGGACATACTCAGGCTACAGGGAGGCCCCTGTCTCAAAAAGATAAAAAAAAAAAAACCAGACCAGCTCTTCCTCACCCAGCAGTAATATTCAGGGTCTTCCCACTAAGCTGGGGATCCTATCCCATTTCCTCCAGATGCTATGCTGGGTTTTTGTCTGCTTGGTTTGCATGGGTCTTGTGCATGCTGACACCATTGCTGTAGGTTCATGTGAGCAAGGTCCCAAGAACTTGCAGGACTCTATTTCCATATGGTCATGCACCTCCTCCCTGGCTCTTACAATCTTTCCATTATCTCTTCTGCAATCCTTCCGGAGCCCTGGTTGGGTGAACTTTAATATTGGATGTCTTTCCAAGGATCCACATTCTGCAGACACTTAATCTCGATGCTTCCACCATTTGTGACCTTTTGTGTTCCAGGCCCTCTGTTGAAAGCGACAGCTTATTTAGTGAGAGTTGACAGATTTGTTAGTGCCCTCTTTACCCTTGGTTCTAGGTTGCATTTTAGATGTGCCACTTAGGTATGGACTATTGACAGACAATGTCTGTATGTGACCAGTTGTGGTACTTTGTGATAGTCTTCATCTGGTACAAAAGAAGGTTCTTTGATGAGTGGTGACTGGGATATGTGGATGTAAATATAAGGATATATATTTTTCACTAAGTAAGAAATTACATTTGTCTAAGGATGTGACAGCCTTGGGAATTTCTCTAAGATCTATGATCTCTCCATCCATGTGTATTTCTTCTTATGTTGCCCTACATTTTCATCCATATTCTATTCCTGTGGTTTTTGAAATTTTACATAGTCTTTGTGTAAGAACTCCAGATCTTCAACTTTGTCATCTGGTCTTGAGATAGTCTATATTCTGTTCCATTCATTCTGCTTGTGAGGCTTTCTCCTGTTGTTTCCTATTGGTTTATTGAACTTTTCAATCCCATCTTCATTTCCATTTGGATTTCTTCACTATTTCTTTCTCTTTGGTGAATTCACTTTTCAAGTCATGAATTGTTCTTGATATTTCATTAAGCTGCATATTTATATATTTTTGGGTTCCCATCACAAGTTTATGCCTTTCCTTTAAGTTCTTTGAGTTGTCTGTGTTTTTTAATTCTTTGATCAATGTGTATGATTTTTTTTAATTTCTNATATTCTTCTTTCTGTGTGCCTATAATTAAAGTATTTGGTCTTTTCCATATTTAAATAGTCATTTGTTTTAAAGAGAGTGCTAGACTTGAATAAACAAAGGCTTTGTAAGTTTATGGAGTTACTTTTGTAAAGAAACAAGCAAAGAACATATACATGTTCACCCATTATTGAACTTGCTATTCAGTATAGATACTGGAAGCCTTAGAAGGCAAATATCATTCATCTCTCAGATGCCACAGTCATCTTTTAGAAGCTAAAAGAATTGCATTGTTTTTAAATGGAGTGCTTGAGCAGTGTCAAAAGTTGTTTTAGATCTCTCCCTTTCTTGGACTTGCTTAGGAAGTGACTGAGTGATACATAGAAGTTTTTTTTCTTACACAAAGAAAAGCTTTCCTAAATTCAGGAGCTCAAAAGCCAACAATGCAGAATAAATACATTTGTGTTTCAAATTGTTCTATAGAACAATTATTATAAAGACAGGAAGTCCTTTCCTGCATGTGGATGCTATATTATGATACTTAAAAGCAGCCTGATAAGCATTAATTCTCTCCTTCCAAAGACCCATACCAGGCACATGTAAACTTACAGGTGATAACTTAAAAGGCCATGGTATACTCCTGAAGAAGTTGTGTGAACGACAAACAGAAGGGATCTGGCTCTTAGCCTAGGTTCTCTTGCAATCTGTGTGAAAAACTAAGAAATTTAAAAACTTGGTTTCATTATTTTAAAAATGCACAGAACTTTAATTTGTACTGAATTATGTAAATGGTAACATTTATTTTGTGTTTGAATCATGCTTCAAGGATTTTTTCAACATTTAATATCTGGAGTCTTGATTTAGTCCTTGCTATCTGTAAATCAATATGTGTAAAATAAAACTGATCTTATAATGGGATTTGGTTAATATACTCTAACTAATGAGAGGACAGCATGACAAATTTTATCATCTTTGTTAAATTTCCTCAATGCAAAATACTTAGGTGCTTGGGGAAAAGATAGTATATAAAATCTAAGGTAATATTGTATAACACTACTGATTTTCTAATCCTGCCTTATGTATCATTCAAGAATATCTGGGGAACAGTTTTTCTTTTTTTTTCTGCTTTCAAATTTTTTCTGATATTTTGTGTATTTCATTCCATCCTTTCATCGTTTAGAGCATTCCTCTCTCCCTTCCTCCCACCCTACCCCAGTTCATGCATTCTGCCATACTGTCCTGCATCTTTCTAGTCTTTAAAAAAAAAATTAAATAAAAAAATAAATTAAATTAATTTTTTCTGGAGAGGTTTATTGTTTGGGGCAGAATTTAACTGTATCAATCAATTCATTCTTTGACCCAGTCCTTGTGTTTGGTTCCTTCCTCCTTGTATTGCTCCAAAATATGCCTATATACGCATCATAATACCAAAATTATTGACCTCCAAAATAGACTGCATGTTAATTCCAAAATGTGTTTTGGTGTTCACATTTTTTCCCTTTAGTTTTATATTAATCTAAGATATGCATACATTACCACTCACCCATATACAAAAAAGCAGAGTCTGAAAATAAGTGTAGGTTAATTCTAGAACCTGTTAAGGGATTCACATAATTATAAGAGCACAATGCTTTCAACAAAGAATATGGTGGCAGTGGCACACACCTTTAATCCTAGACTCAGGAAGGCAGAGGAGGTGGATCTTTGTGAGTTCAAGGCCAGCCTGGTCTACTAGAGCAAGTTCCAGGACAGCTGGGGCTACAGGGAAGACCCTGTCTCAAAGAGACCAAAAAAGAAAAGAAAAAAAAAAAAGAAATATAACAATAATTGTTGTTCAGCTTGCCTTTCAACTAGGGATTTGGTGTTAGCATCCACAAATGAGAGAAACCATTGCCCTTTTTTTCTTTTGGGAACTGGGTGTTACTTCACTTAGCATAATGGCTTCAAGTTCTATCCACTTACCTGTGAAGTTCATGATGTCATCTTTCTTTACCATTGCATAGACTCCATTGTTGTAGATGTACCACATTTTTGTTATCCACTCGTCAGCTGAGGGGCATTTGGGTTGTTTTAGATCTTCAACTTATTGTGAAGAGCTTGCAATAAACATAGGTGTGCATGTTCTTCAGTAGGATGAGTTTGTGGTTATATACCAGGAGTGGTATGACTGGGTCAGGGGGTAGGCTCATTTTGAGTCTTTTAAGGGTTCTCCACACTGACTCTCCATAGTGGTTGTACGAGTTTACATTCCACCAGCAGTGAATAAGTATTCCCTTTTCCCACAACCTCTCCAGCATTTGGTATCTTTTGTTTTCTTGATCTCAGCCAGTCTTTTTGGAGTGAGAGAATATCTTAAAGATTACATATTCAGGGCTGGAGAGATGGCCTAGTGGTTAAGAGCACTGACCGCTCTTACAGAGGATTTGGGTTTGATCCCTAGCACCCACATGGCGGCCGAGAACCATCTGAAACTCCAATTCCAGGAGAACTCCAGTTCCAGGGGAATCGAGACCCTCTTCTGACCTCCGTGGCATTGCAACGAACACGGGTGCACAACTTGCATGCAGACAGTACATTCATACACATACAGAAATAAATAAATAAATAAATAATTAAGAAAAAAAGAAAAAAAAGATTACATTCAGTGAATGAAAGAATGAGGATTTTGAACCTAACAGTCCACAGAGCCTGAAAATATTGCCTTTACATATAAATGGCCTATAACTGATCTTTCTAAGAAAATTAGATGCTTTAAAAGAGTACCAATATAGCCATCATGTTTTTTTACATTTGGTAAACTGACATACACAACATTTTGTTACAAAATAGGCTTTGTGTTCTATGATTATCTAATACTTCACTGGGATACATATAAAGACCATTTACTAGGTAGGTGAAGCTAACTGTGGTGCTGGGTAGTGCAGATGTCTTAGTGCATTTTTGACTGAAGATATTTTAAACTGTTATAATTTTGGAGTGTAACCCCCATTAGATGTCAATGATCATTTCTTTTTTATGATCATTTCTTATATGGGCTCAGATGTGTCATGGATTTTTGAGTGCAATAACATGCACGTATAGAAAAGATATTTTCTCAGGGCCCCATTAATATTCAGGCAAAAGCATATAAAAATACAGCATATCCTAGAAAAGCTGAGTCTTGAATTAAACTCACATGTGATTTATGCCTTATGATTATGTGGTAGAACACCAAAGAAATGTCTTTGCAATTGATATTCAAAGATGTTAACACACATCAACCTTATGTCTCAGAACTGCCTCCGACATTTGGGGGGAGGCAGTGTTCTCGCTTGACTGACTCCTCAGCCTTGCTTTTCATTTTGTTTTATTTTTTGTTGAATGTTATCTGTTTCATACAGAACATCTCATAACCTTAATCATTTATACCCCTTCCCCTTGGGAGTTTCCCACAACACCACCCCCCAACTGGAATTCATACACTTTGCATTTGTGTTAAGGCCTACTGTGTCCAATTAGTGTCTCCAGAGTTCTCTCAGTGCAAGCTCATCCATTGAGGTCTAGTCGATCTTATCTAGAGTCCCTCGCTTTAAGAAGACCAGCTCAGCCGGCATGGTGGTGCACCGCCTAATTCCTAAGCACTTGGGGGGCAGAGGGAGATGGATCTTTGTGAGTTCAAAGCCAAGCGCTGGTCTACAGAGTGAGTTCCAGGACACTCTCAGGCTACAGGGAGGCCCTGTCTCAAAAGAATTAAAAAAAAAAAACCAGAACCAGCTCTTCCTCACCCCAGCAAGATAGTAAGTTCCTTAGGTTTGTGATTGGTCTTACTGCCCATTTCCCCAATCTATGCTGGGTTTTTGTCTGCTTGAGTTGTTGCATGGGTCTTGTGCATGCCTGACACCATTGGTATGGTCATGTGAGCAAGGTCCCAAAGAACTTGCCAGGACTCCTATTTCCATATGGTCATGCCCCTCCCCCTGGCTCTTACAAATCTTTCCAATTACCTTCTGCAATCCTTCCGGAGCCCTGGTTGGGTGAACTTTAATATTGGATGTCTTTCAAGGATCCACATTCTGCAGAGATCCACTAATCTCCGACCTTTACATTTGTGACCTTTTGTTGTTCCAGGCCCTCTGTTTGAAAGCGACAGCTTATTTGTGAGAGTTGACAGATTTGTTAGTGCCCTCTTTACCCCTTGGTTCTAGGTTGCATTTTAGATGTGCCACTTAGGTAATGGACTATTGACAGACAATGTCTGTATGTGACCAGTTGTGGTACTTGTGATAGTCTCATCTGGTACAAAAAGAAGTTCTTTGATGAGTGGTGACTGGGATATAGTGGAATGTAAAATATAAGGATATATATTTTTCACATAAGTAAGAATTACATTTGTCTAAGGATGTGACAGCCTTGGGAATTTCTCTAAGATCTATGATCTCTCCATCCATGTGTATTTCTTCTTATGTTGCCCTACATTTTCATCCATATTCTATTCCTGTGGTTTTTGAAATTTTACATAGTCTTTGCTATAGAACTCAAGATCTTCAACTTTGTCATCTGGTCTTGAGATAGTCTATATTCTGTTCCGTTCATTCTGCTTGTGGGCTTTCTCCTGTTGTTTCCATTGGTTTATTGACTTTTCAATCCCATCTTCATTTCCATTTGGATTTCTTCACTATTTCTTTCTTCTTTGGTGAATTTACTTTTCAAGTCATGAATTGTTCTTGATATTTCATTAAGCGTTGCATATTTATATATTTTTTGGGTTCCATCACAAGTTTATGCCTTTCCTTTAAGTTCTTTGAGTTGTCTGTGTTTTTTTTTTTTTTATATCGTGTATGATTATTTTTTTAATTCTGTGTCCTGGGTTTCCTTAGAGTGTTTCTCATGGTAGTGCACTCCTGTCGGACTAGTAGAGTTTTTGCAAATCGTTTTTCTATTGTTTTATTTTTAAGCACCCCTTTGGTCAAATATGAGGTAGGCAGCTGAAATTGTATAGTTTCTTTTAAATTTTTTTTATTGATGCTCTTGTGTATTTCATCATCATTTTCAATTCAGTTCAGAGCGTATATCCCCTTCCCTTCACCCCGCCACGCCCTACCACCATCCCAGGTGAAAGGGTCCGATTTGGCAGTTCTGCGCGTTCACTTTCCTGCTCTTTCTCGGGATTTTTGTGTTGTTTTCTTTTCATTTTTTTTAACAATAAGTGATTAATTTGTGATACAAGCATCTTCATGCAACCAATATGCGAGCAGTTGTGCCCAAACACCATACCAGCTCATGGGTTCCACCATTCCAGCGGGGAGGGGGGGGTCTTGTATGTTTCAAGGGTAAAGTTGATCAATTCTAGAGTGTCCCATTCTATCATTGTTGTAGTTTCACCTTCACCAATCGTGCCCTTCATTCTACCGTGCCTCCTCTACTCGCTTGCAGTGTTCCATGCCTAGTTAGAAGGGGCACACATGGATGAGATGCAACGTCTCCTTTCTCTGGAGCTGTTGTCTATGGTCTTAATAGTCAATGTTCCTGGCTGTTTCTTTCCATGGGCTGACCAGCATTCTGTCTTCAGGCATAACTTATCAAACTCTATTAATCGGAAAAGCACATGTCCATAAATGCAAGCTTTTGCATTTATCGGTGTTAGTAGGATGGACAACAGAAATGCCAGGCAGAAGAGAATGAGATCCTCTGGGACATTGAAGGGAAGTTAAAATGTGGCAGATTGCTGAAGACATCAGGCCGGCCTCTCTGAACTCCTAGCTATTGTAAAACGATTTTATGATGAAGATCTAAATGAAAGCTTATTCTTCTAGTGGGCTGCAAAAGGTTTTTGAATCTTTTGTTATTTTACCTTTATTTGTTTTGTTTTTAAAATTATTTTTATTGATGCTTTGTGCATTTCATTACATTTTTTTCCAATATTAGTTCACGGTTATTCCTTATCCTCACCCTACCACCCACCATCACAGATCGATTTGACGTATCCATCTGCAAGATCATTCGCATTGGACTGTCTGGGCATCTTTCTCTCACGCTTCTTTTTTTTTTTCTTTTTTAGCTCATAAACGAAGTGGTAAACATTCCATGAATACAGTCAGCATCCCTTCAATAACTGCTGCGCAAAACCTATTCTGTCGAGCGTCTTGTTGTGCCCAATACACCCTACAGCCCCACCATCAACTTGGGGGGTGACAGGTTGTTTGTTCCCACAAGTTGATCAACTGAGTGTCCCATCGAATAGGCCATTGCTTGTGATTTTTCACCATTCACTTTGCTCCAAAGTGCAGCCCTTAACAGTTATTATACTCGTGACGAGGCCCCCGTCCTCGCAGGATTTGTTTCCCTAAGGCTCGAAAGGGCACAGGTGGATGAGAATGGTAAAACAGTCACACTCTCCAATCTTGGAGCATTGTTGACTTGGACTACTTGGTCAATTCTGGCTGTTTCTTTCATGGGCTGTGACAGTTTGTCCAAGGAATTAACCTTTCGATCCTAACTAATGAAGCAAAGCAATTAGATATATAGGTATTTAAGCAGCACTAATAGGTTATGGTAGGTTACTTTAGCATGCACATGTTTGTGATATGTTTAATTCCATGAATTACAATTCCCCCCTGTTAAATATGAACAGGGTCTTACTGTGTGCTTGATGAACATCTACCTGTAGAGGATGAGCTTGTGGCATAGCCATGGGTTATTTCTCCAAGGCGGAGAGCCAATAGCCCAATTCAGATTTGGGATATACAGGCACATGGCTGCCTCTGCTGCACCAGTATTCAGGAGATGAGGTGTAGCTGGTGCTGACGGTGAGTCTTTGCTTGACTCCAGGGAGACCCATTATTTGCTTTATTGGTTTTAGTGGCCTTTGGTAAACTCTCTGGCATTCCAGAGGCCATCTGTACCCTTGCATGTGTGGTTCTCAGATACCTCCCTCCCATGTTAATCGGTCAGGTCTTCGGCAGCAGGGCTTATTGCCTCTCCCTGTAGGTATCCCCAACTTAGAGGCAAGGAGCCTTACTTTTGTGGGGCCTTGGATACCTGGCCAACACCACCTGGTAGACAAATCCATTTGCTGATGTCAGAGCTCCTGTTTAATATATTTTTGCTGAGTGCATAGCCTAGGATTTAGTATTATATTGGTTCTGAACAGAGGAGTAATCCCTTCCACAGTTCCATGTCCATTATTCAATCAAAGAAAGAGTTTTACCGTTTTTATAAGGGATTACCTCTACAATAGTTTGTCTCCAATTTACCGTTGGGGAGCGACCTCATCATTGTCATTTTCTCCTTGTTCTAGAGGGTGGGCAAGGCAAGCGAGGTCTTCCATATCAAGAACCTTTGTGGCAGCCTAGAGGGTAAGTTTATTAGGACTCATTATAACTAGTTGTTACATGTAGGATCACAGAGGGGTTCGAATGTTTATGGTATCTGAGGCTTTTCTTCCTTTGAAATAGTTCAGACGGGTTCAGCCTTCTCCGTTGCATATTTTGCGGTAGCATCCTACTCAAGTGCAAAACCTGTTCTTTCTTTCTCTCAACACCGTTAAGTTGGTGACGTTTGGTCCTGTTGGAACAAACAAATTTTTCCCATAGTTAGTTTTAGATTTGAATTGCAAGGGTTTTATGTAAAGGTTTCATGTCTTTCTGATCCCCCCCCTTTTTTAGCGTATGAGTCTCCAGAAGATATTGTATTATACATGACTATAGGGTTGGAGTCAAGGCATGAGATTTGCATCATTCCACCCCATGGTTGTTTTGGGTGACTATGTATTATTAACTTTGGAAGCAAACTTAAGTTTTTACGTTAAATATCTTAAAAGAGATGCTACAAGGTGATAACTGTACAACAGAGAATTATAGAGAACATTTGTATGTGTCAATCCCAAAGTTCTGCTCTACAGATTTATGTAAAGGCAATTTGCCTAAATTAAAACCACTCTGAGATACCTCCTTACTCCAATAAGACCGGCTAGGGTCAGGAATATGAATGATACCCAAGTGCTGGAGAGGTTGTGGGAAAAGGGGAACACTCATCCTTGCTGGTGGGAATGTAAACTTGTACGCCATATGTGAAAAGCAGTGTGGAGAACCCTTAGAAGACTCAAAATGAGGCCTTTCATTGACCAGTCATACCACTCCTGTGGTATATACCCACAAGACACAACTCACTGCAAAGATACATGCACAATAAGTATGTTTATTGCAGCTTGTTCACAATGCAAAAAGCTGGAACCAGCCAGGTGCCCTTCAACCAACGAGTGATAGAGAAAATGTGGTACATGTATACAATGGAATACTATGGAGCAGTAAAAAGAGGGACACATCATGAACTTTGCAAGTGTAAATGGATGGAGCTGGAAGACATTATGTTAAGTGAAGTAACACAGTCCCAGAAAAACAAACGACAAATGGTGTCCCTCATATGTGGATGCTAGTACCAACAACCCAGATATAAATATTTCTCATGGAGAGGGAGGCATAGTAAAAGAACAACAGAAAGACTGCATCAGAAAATGGACTGAAATGGTGAATTGGAAAGGGGGGATGGGTGGGAGAGGGACACGGGTGTATATTCGATTAAGGCATATTTAATTGACGTGAGCTCAGCAAGTACCCAGTTTCGTCTAGACACTGTCTACAGGACACATGGTGTTTTAGGACTTAGTAAAAGTAAAAGTAAACATGTGTATATTAAACAACATTGGTTTACAGAATCTGATAAAAATGGTAATGCATCTGAATTAAATGGAGATATAATTCGCTGTTGATCTTTGTTTTTCATATTATCTGTTTTTTTGTGCTCTCCTTTGGGCACATGGATGTTCTTTGTTGGTTATGTGCCCAATAGGAACTTCTGTTCTGCTTTTGTTTGATTGAATTTTGGTTCTGTTTATATTGTTTATGTGGCTTGGTTGCTTTTTGTGCAGGTATGTAAAATAAATTGGTGTATATTTCAGGTTCTTTCAAGGTAGTAGACTGGTCTGGGTGGTTAATGGGACAGGGTAGTAGGTAGGCTGGTCAGGTTATTAGGGCTGGTTTGCGTCAGGCAGATCGGGAGCCATTGGAATCTATACTAGGGAGGTTAACTAGTCTGGGCTAGGAAGCTAGTCCAGAGAGCTGATCCAGAGGAACTGAAGCCCTCCTGGGCCCAAGGCTGGCAGGGAACAAGGAAGGGTGACCAAGACAAATGGATGTCTCACGGTTTTTGGTAGTTCATCTCCTTTGTTTGTTTTAATCTAGGACATAAGCCTTCATATATACCAAGACAGAAACATTGGGCATATTCAAGATGATTTATCACCAGCCCCTTAACTTCTGTTTTTATCTCCTATTTTCATCCATGATAACAAAGTCCCATAGATCAGCAGCCCGAGCAACAAATCTCATTTTCTCATTCTGAAGCCTGGAGGTCTGATACCACAGTGTCAGCATTGCCAGGGTCTGAAGAGGGTTCTCGGGCCTTAGCAGGCCATCTTCTCATTATGTCTTCATTCAGCACTCTCAGGAGTATTCATGTGGACAAACACATCGTTCTCCCTTCTTTTCTCACAACACTACCAGTCCTGTCATGAGGTTCCCAGCGCCATGAACTAATCTAACTCTATCTTTCAACCACTTTAGCTCTAACTACCATCACATTGATGGGTCAGAGCCTCAACATATGAATTATAAAACATAAATATTCAGTCCACAGTACCCCTAAGTTAGTGATGTGCTGAACTCTCTGTCTCTGTCATGACCATTGTTCCTTGAATTCAGATTCATGCAGCTCAGGAATACCAAACCTCTAAAGGAGTAGTTTGTAGAACACAGGGATTCTTAGAAGATTCTTCCATGGCCTCTCCTATCACAGTTGCTTAACTCACTCCCTACTGATTTTCAACATCTATGGTGCATATTTTATTCACTCTTGTAGTAGTTTGCAGCAGGAATTCTGTCTAATACAAGCTATCCCTTCTTTATCTGGAAGCAGTAATAGACTCTGCTGCCTAAACTGTGCGGACGAGAAATTACACAAAAACAAATACACATGTCTGGTAATAAAATCTTATTATTAGGAGAATTTCTTCTGTGTTCTCCAGGAATCCATAATGCAGATGGTATTGATTTCTCTCATTTACTCTCTTTATTTCCAATACTCAAATTTATTTAATTTAGGAGCTGCTTGATCAGAAAAATTCTAGTGATCCGAATTGCACATTTAAATCTATTTTATTGAATGTGATATAAATGGGAAAGGACACCGAAAAAGAAGTTTAAATCAAAATGGCAAAGATTGTCCTTTAATGCAGTCACCTCACATAGATTTCGAAGTAAAAATTAAAAAAAAATTTTTTTACTTATTTTGATTTTATGTGACTGAGTATATTGCCTGCATGCATGTAAGTGCACTCCTGGCATGCAATACCCTTAGAGGACAGAAAGGGGCATCAGATTCCCTGGAATTGGAGTTCGAGATGGTTATTAGCCACCATGTGCATCTATGATTTAAACCTAGGTCTTCTACAAGAGCAGCCAATGTTCTTAACCACTGAGCTATCTCTCTCACCTCCTGCAAGAAAAAAATTTGGAAATAAATCATCTGCAAACAACAAGACCAGAGCCCTGGGGAGCAGGAATGCTGTCATGCTTAATTTTTCTACAACCTGCAGGGCTCCATGCAGAGACAGATCAGTAGGTCAATAATAGACAAACAGGCAGAATATGAACTGAAGCACTGCAAAGAGACTATCTCAAATTTCTACTCACTATCCCACCAAGAACAGAAATTTATAAAACGTTCAAGACAATATTTTTATTAGCCAACTATAAACAAATTATAATTTGTTAAATGTTTTTCAGTAAACTATCAGAAAGTTTCAACATGTATATCCAATTTGAATATGGCATAAAGTATCATAACTTAAAGAATGTGCTATGATACCGTACTCCTGCTATGTGTCATTTCCATGTATTTTATCCTATTTTAACAGATTTCAACAAATTACTGCCACCTACATAGCATCAAGGTGATTCTTATTGAAGATAAGAGGAAGACTAAAAGTGCTTAGCAAATGACTAGTGCTTTGCACAGATCAATCCACAATCAGCAAGTATTATCTTGTGCTCTCTTAATAACTGGGAAGATTGAAACAAAGATTGACTGTGGAGAGGTGGGCATTATTAAGTTCTTAAATTCTTAAAAGATTCTTTTAAAAATTATTTTAAAAATGTACCCGTACAATTATTCCACTCATACATGGTGCTTCCAAAACCGAAATCAACCCGTCACCAAACTGAAGCAACTAACCAGGGAAATATGTGAAATGATTTATCTTTAACAAGGTCTTTACCTGGAAAGACTGAGGGGAAAATGTAACTTGTATGGTGCAGGATATTGCTACCTTCTAAGAGATGGAGGCTTTAACTTGCCAAAAATCTCCTTGGTTAAGGGTGGAGTATGTGAATAACTTATTACTAGAAAGGTCACACTTCAGACTGAGAAATTAAAGCTCAAGTTAGTCACAGAAATTGGACTCATTTTAGTAGACTGTGGTACTGTGCTTGCTTATTATTGCTGGATTTGGGTGATGTGCAAACTATTTCTCAAATTGTTGCATGCTACAGATCAGGATAAGATCTCAAAATGCATTATTATTCAATCTGACTGAAAGACCAGAGTCTTACAAGTAGTTTTATTTAAGAGTGAACGAAATAGGAACAAGGGAGATGGTTCAGAGAGTAAAGGCACTCACTGCCAAACCTGACAACCTGAGTTCCATGCCTGGACCTACATGGTAAAGGGTAAAAGGAGAGAACTGACTTCCTCGAGTTGTCCTCTGACCTCCACACTTGTACACACACACACACACACACACACACACACACGCAATAAAGAAATAATTAAAAAGCCCAGTGAGCCCATAGGCAGCTAGAGAAGCAGTTGCATGCTAGGGGCCTCATGATGATGAACCTAGGCCCAAGGTCTCTTTCCAATCCATATTCAAGTTGTTTTATAATTCCCTCCAATTATCACAGAGCCCTTACCAAAATAATCTGACTGCTCTAGCCTGCTCTCAGCTCTTATCACCAATCAAAAGGTCTCTGTCCATGTTGTTCAGAAATGGTTCTAGGAATTCAACATTAGTCCAAGCAGTTTTAAGACAGCAAGAAGCAATTCTCCAAGGCAAGAACCAGGCTGCTGGCTGAGGGGTGGACTACAACCTGGATGGATGGGAACAGTAGGCTGGGGAGGGGGAGAGAAAACCCCTGGGCAGGGGGGGCTTCTTGTTCTAGACTAACTGCATCTATGAATAAAGAGACTCTTTAGAGTTAAACAGAGAAACCTTACAGACTGAGGGTTTCTGGGGCATTTGAAGGACATTGCAGAAAAGCTCTCCTAATTACATAGCAAAGTGCAAAAAAAAAAAAAGTTGAAAACTTTTTTAAGCTTTCCTTTTGCAAAATTCCTTTGTTTCAGTGTTTTGTTTTCCAACACAATGATCAATGTTTATTTTAAATTGAGTGACTTATTTATAGTGTGATTAGAGTGATATTTCCAAATAAATGACTATTATTGGATGTGAGAAGTAAAAATGATAACTGTCTGCAGTGTTGGGCGTTTCACTCGCTTGGCTAATTATGAGGAACAGTAAGAGTCTGGCTGTTGGCCTTCACACATATGCGCTTCCAGTTCACATGCATGCATTTTATATGTATGTTTGTGGTGCCAGAAATGAGACACAGGGCTTCACCCATGCCAGGCAAGTGGTCCTAGCACTGAACTTAATTCCCTACCCCTGGCCCGAATTTAACTGATTAATGATTTTTCGCATTTACTTAAACTTTTTTTTTAATTTCAAGAATTTAGGATTATATCATTATAACATAAGATACACACTAAAAAGAAACTCTGGGGTCATAAAACAGAAGGTCTAATTTAGGGCTCAAAACTGCATTTTCATAAGCTGCTCCATGTTTACTGTACCAACAGTGTTTGAGAATAACTGCCAGAGGCTTCTCCATATGTCGGATGTTTGTGATTTAAAGTGTTCACAGCTTTTTCACTCTCTTGTCAATGCTCAGAGCCAAAACACTAGATTTTTTTAATGTAAATAGAAAACAAAAATCTGGCCAAATGCCAAAAGAATAGGTTTTTTTTTTTAAGTTTAATACATGTACTTATTTTTGTTTCTAATTAAGTTAATTTTAAATACAAAAAAATTAAAATATGCACACTAATGGGTGCTGTGTGGAATGTCAGCACACCCTTTGCATTTCTTTAGGATGGAAATGTGAAGTTCCCTAATTTTGCTCTTTGAAATATACATTACCCAGCCAGGCATGGTGGCGCACACCTTTAATCCCAGCACTCGGGAGGCAGAGGCAGGCAGATTCCTGTGAGTTCAAGGCCAGCCTGGTCTACAGAGTGAGCTCCAGGCCAGCTGGGACTAAAGGGAGACCCTACCTCAAAAAGACCAAAAAAATAAAATAAAGAAAGAAAGAAATATACATTACCCATAGCCACACTGCATGGGACAGCGTCACACCTTCTGGCTCAATTCTCCTGCGACCTTAGAGCTCCCTTGTCCACTTTCTCCATGCTCTCCATTCCTCTTTCTCTCTTGTTGGCATTTGAATTCATTCTGAACTAGTGCCACTGTGAAATGTGAGCCCTACTTCATAGCACTAGAAATGTCACTCCAGAGAATCTTCCAGAAAGTCTGCCAATTCCCAGGATCCCTTCACTGCTTCTACCTGGTTCCACTATAACAGCCTGGCAGCAGCTCCTGAAGACAGATAGAACTGGGAATCCCCCAGTTCCTGCAAATCCTGTGAACTGATGCTTTCTGTCCTTCCCTATTTGCTGACTCTTGGTCCAAAGGGATGTACTCAGATCATGAGATGACAGTTTTGTTAAGCCAAGAATTTCTAGGTAGTTGAGACTATTTACTAATTATGTCTTTCTTTCTGCAGGCCAATATACAGCTGTCAACAGCTACTTCCTTAACAAAGGCAGGCCTGCCTCTGTGTGTTGACTGTTAGACACCGCTTTAAGCATGCAGTGTTCTGTAGACATTAGAACTTCTGACCCCCATATTTACAGAGAATTATGTATACAGCTCCCGTATCATTAATCCATGAAATTCAGCAATATATGCTACACTTTTATCGGGCTAACTTGGAGAATGCTTCTTCACTATGGTATTATCTGAAAACAAAATTTGTTTCATACTTTACGTAAATCTACTTAATGAAATACGCTTATAAAAGTTTAATGTTAACTCATTAGCACAGATAATTTTTTTGGTCTTTTCGAGACAGGGTCTCCCTGTAGGCCCAGCTGTCCTGGAATTTGCTCTGTAGACCAGGCTGGCCTTGAACTCACAAAGATCCGCCCGACTCTGCCTCCCAAGTGCTAGGATTAAAGGCATGTGCCACCATGCCCAGCCAGATAATTATTTTTAAAAATCTCCCCCCTATAAAGTCAACTACAACACATAGGCATCAAACAGGATAAGCCCTACTCAACAGTATAGGGACTATATTCAATATTATATATTAGATAGCTCGACTCTATACCTAAATTCTTATATAGATATAAGTATAAACATCTGAATTTTTGTTCTGAATGTTTTCCAAGCTATAACATATAACCTGGATTAGACTTGGCTTTTAGATTAGCAAAATAGTTGAGAGTGATTGTTCCTCTGAATAACTGGTAATCTGGTGCACTGTCCATAGTTAATGACTTGCTCTACTTTGCCCAATATTTGTTGAGCAAATATTTATCCTATTTCAAAATCTCCTTGTGAAGAGTGTTGGGGAATACAAAGATGAATAAGAATTGGTCTCTACTCACCACAGATTTAACATTCTTTCCAGAGATGCAGATATAGTTAACTCAAGGCAGCAGGGCAAGAGGAATGTTCAGTGGATGTCTGGATGTCAGTTTTAAGGCTGACCTATGGCGAAAAGATAATGTTATTTCATTATAGTCCAGAGACCTGGCAGGTGTTTGGAGGTTTACAGCAGAATTCCAGGCTAAATGGATGATAATATGCTCCCTTCTATACACACACAAAAATGCGGTATATTTCTGGCCCTATTGTTCTCAATAAGACAGTATTTTCCTCAGCTTACATATTTTCTTTTTTGTTAATGTTTTTATTTATTTTTGTATGTGTATGAATGTACTGTCTGCATTCAGGTTTGTGCACCCGTGTCATGCAATGCCGCAGAGGTCAGAAGAGGGCATCTCTCCAGCCCCCAGCTTACATATTTTCTTAAGAGTACAATTTGAGGGGCTGGAGAGATGGCCTAGCGGTTAAGAGCACCGACCGCTCTTACAGAGGACCCAGGTTCGATCCCCAGCACCCACATGGCGGCCGAGAACCGTCTGAAACTCCAATTCCAAGAGAACTCCAGTTCCAGCGGAATCCGACACCCTCTTCTGACCTCCACGGCATTGCACGACACGGGTGCACAAACTTGCATGCAGACAGTACATTTATACACATACAAAAAAAATTTAAAAAAAAAAGAGTACAATTTGAGAGCCTTAAATATTGGCCTCCAAATTAGAATACTAATCAAAGATAAGATTTACTTTGTCTACCTTTCTGTTTGGAGTTGCTTGGATTTGTTGTTGATAAGGATTGGTGTGGATAGGGAGCTGGAGAGATGGCTCAGTGGTTAAGAGCACTGACTGGTCTTGCAGAGGACCTGGGTTCGATTCCCAGCACCCATATGGAGGCTGAGAACCATCTTTAACTCCAGTTCCAGGGGAATCCGACGTCCTCTTCTGATCTCCACAGCATTGCATGACATGGGTGCACCAACCTACATGCAGACAGTACACTCATACACATAAAAATAATAAATTAAAGAAAATTTAAAAAGATTGGTGTGGATAATCCATGCTGGTATGGGTTTAGCAATGGTAGTAATATTTGCTAAGAAGACAAAAAAAATGCCCTTTTGCCATCTGGTCTACTTGATACTAAAGTATAATCAGTAATCAGTGCATTAAATGGTTTTCTGTAATGAGTTTATTCTGGAAGTAAAATTAGCCAGATTAACTGTTTGTTATCCCAGACTAAGAAAATAAAAATAACAGTAACTGCTTCCTTAAAAAATGTACCTTCTCAACATCTGCAAACTCTTCTATTTGAATACTCTGGTAGCAATAGCAGATCTTCATGACTAAGACTTATGTAGTACATCAAAAAATGGTAGATATTGGAAGAGGTATAAAGCTTCACTGATGAATGTCATAGAATATATGGCTTGAACTGAACACTACTGTCAACTGCCATTTCTGATTGCACATGGTTTGCGTGCTCTTACTGGTACTATCTGGCACAGATTGCAAAGCTTGTTTTGCATTTGTCACAGTTTTCAAAAGTGCTTTTGAAGTAAAAAAAAAAGGGTCATTGTCAGGTTAAGTGCTTAAAAGATATTTTGCTGACAAGACTTTTTATATGCATTGTAAGATTTCATATTGTTTCATTAAGTTAACAGAAGGTCAAATGATGGTTTGATATTGGCACATCCAAAGAGTAACTGTTGACAAGCAGCAATATTGATTTTATGAGAAAATGATGTGTTTTGGGGGGGGGTCTTTTTGAGACAGGGTCTCCCTTTAGTCCCAGTTGGCCTGGAGCTCACTATGTAGACCAGGTGGTCCTTGAATTCACAGAGATCCACCTGCCTGTGTCTTCCAAGCACTGGGATTAAAGGGATGCACCGCACTGGCAAAGAAAAATGATGGTTTTAAGAGTTTTCAGACCTTTCCAGTTACAATCAAGTTTTTCCAAAATGATATTGTTTTTCCAAAGTGAACCTGAGATACAAAGTAATCATTGCTCTGTGATTTTTAATTAAGATTGTTTACATGCCGTAGCCTTGTAGAATGCCCTTTTTTTGGTGCAAAACTCTTGTTTAAATGTACTTTTATGTAGCTTATAGACCAATCTGTCTCAAACATTTTAAAATAAAAGATCATTAACTATTCTTTTTTTCACACAGGCATATCCCCAAATACTTCTTTAAATTTGTTTTCACCCATCAGTTCAAGAGCCGATGCCTTTGAAAAACATCTTCAGTGATCTTTGTGATGGCTCAGTTGTCCAGTGCAGCTTGAGTAGAGGTTTGCACTAAGAATTGCTCTTCTAGGGCTTATCCTTCAACTATTTTTATGACAGTTCAGACTGCTTCCCCTTGAAAAGGGAATGACTTTTCCCCCAGTTAGTGTTAGAAGCTTTTCCAGTGATACCTTTTTAGTCATGCTAACAAAGCACAAGCAATTGGATGTACAGGCATTTAAGCAGTACTAATTATTATGGCAAGCTAAGCTATGAGCATAGACACAGATGCTTGGATGGTA
>VZQC01009724.1:0-12465 GCA_009823505.1 Rhizomys pruinosus
AACAAAATTTACTTGGCTAGTGAAACTTTGATCCTTTATATTTACATGTGGCTTCTAGCCCCTGCCTGAAAATGTACAGATGGCAAATTTTATTGTATTGATTTATTGTATTTATTTATTTGTATTGATTATTAAATTATTGAAAAGTGACTACATGCTCTTGATTTGTGTTTGTCACTGAATCTTGAATTTGATATTAGAGATGTATTTTAACATCTTTTACCTTTGGTTTTGTAGCATTAAAATAAATATAATAATATAAGCCATACAAGCAGCATAGATTAATATCAAGGCTGGAGAAATGGTGCAAAGATTAAGAGCATTGGCTGCTCTTGCAGAGGTGCTGGGTTCAATATGCAAGACCCACATGGCAGCTACCAATCATTCCTAACTCCAATTCCAAGGGATCCGATGACTTCTCCCAACATTTGTGAATACTGGACAATATAGGTGAACCTGGCTAAATGCAAGCAATAAACTCATACACATGAAATAAAAATAATAAATAAATATTTCTTCTATTCTTCTTTATTAAAGTTTTGTATATTTCATACAACATTCATCAATCAACTTTAGATCCAATTCCCTTTCCGTGCCCCCTCCCTGCCAGAGCTCATGCATTTTGCCATAAATCTGTCATCTTTTTCTCAGTCTTTTCAAAAACATTTTTTGATGCTGAAGTTTACTGTTTTAGGCATAAGTGTACTGTTTCACTCAGTTATTTGACCCAGTCTTTTTTGTTGTGATTGTTAGTTCCAATTTATATTGTTCCAAAAATATGCCTATATGGATGCCCCAAACATACCATTTGATAATAAACTCTAGGTCAATTCCAAATCATGTTTATGGTTTTACATTATGAGAGTAGGATCATAACAACCTGCATAAGATCCATGCAAAGTCAAACCAAACAAAAACCCTAAATAGAACTGGAAAAAAGGGTAAGAAGCTTTGATCTTAGCTAAGGAACTGTTGGCAATCAATGGCTAGTGGCAGAAGGAGATTTGACTGGGCTCCAGTGGGAGGACTCACCCTGAAGCATTTTGAGGTTACAAACATAGCATGATAAACCTTAGTGAAATCAAATGCTGTGTTTTGGGAGGGTTGTAGATAGGGTAGGTGACCTAAATATGATCAAGATATATTTGTAAAAACTCAATTAAAATTTTAAGGAAAATCTATACTTGATGGAGCTGTAGAGATGGAGCACATTAATTAAAAGTGCTTCCTGCTCTTCTAGAGAACCAGTGATCAGAGCCCAACACTAAAGTTCAGTGCCTCATAACCACTTGTAATGCCAGATCTAGTGGATCAAATGCCATTTTCTGACATTGCTGTCACCTACACATGGCATACATTCAAAAATACATGTACATACACACATGCATATAGTTTTATTTAATTTTACATTGTTAATAATAGAAATTCTAATTATTAATTTCTTACGGTGCCAGAAATTAGTTAATCCCATTTTTGACTTGAGATGGTCTTGAAATAGATTATATTTCAGATTCTACTCTATAGTTTACCTTACTTTGGCAATGATTTGGAAAGTTCATGTGTTACATACCTTATAGATGAATGTTTCTGAAAAGAATCTTGGTTTTATTTTTCTGTGAGGTAAATCATTAGAGACTTCACTGAGGAATGGATTAGTTATGATTCAAAAACTCAAAGTCATTTCTAAATTTAGATGGATTATACCCACCACATTGATCAAGATTACTCTTTACATTATCTGCCAGCAAACTGAGTGAACACAGGGTTGTTCACGCAAACCCATCGTAGAGGTGACTGTAGCCTGCTTTTTCTGTCTCCTGGGATGTTCCTGGTCCTGTCTTCATGTTGAATCCTAACAAAAACACCAGTGTTCTTTGTTTTTCTTCTTCCTAAGTGACTGATTCTTTCTCTACACTAATCTTCTTGATGCTGACAACTTCTAAGCCAGGATCTTAGCCTCAACGATTCTTGTGTTACATGGATTACCAGTATGCTTTCATGGTTTATCATTTGGTGGTGAATGTTAATTTCCCACAATTATATGATATCTTGATTAGCCTTGTCACTTTGTCACAGCTTAGTGACATCTGAGAGGACAGGCTTCAGTGAAGGACCTTCCTAGATCAGACTGGTCTGTGAGCATGTCTGATTATCTTATTAATAGATAAAGGAGGGCCCAGACCACTTTGGGCAGCATCATCCCTAGGCTGGTAGTCATGGACTATAGGAAAGTAACAGAGCATGATACTGTGAGCAAGCCAGAGATTGAGTCAGAGAGTAGCATCCATCCCTGGTTTCTGTGTCAAGCTCCTGCTTGAGTCTCTGCCTTGACTTCTGTCTATGATAGACTGTGAACTGGAAGTTAAAGTCAAATAAACACTTTCCTATTTAAGTTGCTTTGGTCAGAATGTTTTATCACAGTAACAGAGAGGAAACTAGATTATGAAATACTACCTGCATTCTTGTGTGTTCGAGCTTAGCTGGTTGACTGTATAGAACACCAAAAATACTTCTCATGATGCACAAATGTGGCCATGTAATAAGGTCCCTGTAGATACCACACAAGAGCAGAAATGATTCAGGAAAATCCTGGAATGTGCCTCCAATGGAGAATAATGGTCTTCTTCCTTAGATTCCTTTCTCTTCCTTATGAATCACCTTGTAACCATCAGACCAGCAACATTCTGGGAACCAATAACCACCATATATGAGAAGTAGTAGCTAGAATTCCTTCTGCGAGCCACAAATGATGTCCAGCTTCCTCCTTCCTTAGGCCCAATGACAAACTGAGGTTGGATTTTGTCAAATGCAGTCTGGAAAACCAGTGAGTTTATTGGGCTTACAAGTCTTCTTACTGGGCTGTGGAGGATCTACTCTTAACATTGCACTAGAAAATCTGTATCCAAGCATGAATTGTGACTTTCCCATAACTGCACAAAATGTAGAGAGACCTTCCCCACAGCTTCCTCAGTTTATATACCCTTAGCATTTCTGCCTCCTGCAATTAGGGCCAATTGGTTGGTTGGGAGTTATGGCTGACTCTCCCTGCCCCTGCTTTCTTGCTGTCAACTAGTGTAGCAGTTGACTAAGCAAGTGGGTGCAACCAAGCTTGGGAAGTGACATCTATGCATGGTCTGCCTGTCTTGCAAGACAGTTCTATGCAACACTTCACCCTTCCTCCAGCTCTTACCCTACCCTCTTCCACAAGAATCCCTGAGTCCATAGATGTGGGATGATCTTCTCATTTGGCAAGATATTAAACCATTGGACCTTTATATTTTCTGTTATCAGGATGTATCTGTTAGTCCATTCCAGTGGTATATCTCTTACTGTAAAAGCACAAATGGAAAGGAAGAAGCAGGAAAAAAAACATCGAAACGGACATAGACTGTGGTCATAACTTATGGTCATAACCACAAATGCTTGGAAGGGCACCTCAGCAGGTGGATCATGTTCATCTAGCAAAACAACTACCACGGCCTATTACTTCCCTGCTAGAGGTTGGCCTGGCTTTCAGGACCAGACTGGTGTTCATTCCCAAAGAGCAGGCCTTAAATCCAATTGGTAAATTGTTGATTGTACATACAGTTGTCATGCCACAATTGGATTGTAGGCACATTTCACTTGTCATGTTGATTGATAGTACACCATGTGGGGTCTAACATTAAGGGGAACTATAGGGAAGAATGCTCCCCGAGTGATCTGCATAACACCTTCTAGCACTTTGACCATCAGTCATTTCGCTGGTAGTGAGTTTCCAGCTTAGTCCTAGCTTGACTTCTCCCTTTCCTCTGCTCACGTTCGTCAGTGTCTTCAGTAAAAGAGTCTTACCATCTAGTTCTGGTATGCAAACAGCATTAGCGTCAAAACTCTGGGGCCTCCCTGGTCAACAACTCATGGTGAGGTGCAACAAACCCCTGGCACTTTGATTTTCATTTAACAATCATACAGGTTTTGGGAGGCTCTAATTTTATTTGCATAGGCCATCTTTGTTTATTCTACAGGATCCATAGGTCCAGGCTATTGTAGAAATTTCTAACTAGTATCATTTGTGCCTTTCCCAACCATACCGCTCTCAGGAATTTCATAACTGTTCCAAGGCTTTGTAACCCTTGTGAATCTCTTTCATCCTTGTTTCTTTAAGTATACTTGATATCTCTCAAATGGGTTCCACATCTGCAAAACACTCAGGGGTTAACAGTGTTGTTAACAGACTTGTACTTCAACTGGCAAATATAGACAGATGGCTTCTTCCGAAGTTCGATTATCACAAAACTGGGTATTTTATGCTCCACAGGAAGGGAGGGGGAGAGAGAGTCAACCATGTCTTCCATCTACCCAGTTTCCCTGAGTAATATGTAGTGGAGGAGCTAAGGATAAGCTTGAAAAGTGAGAGAGAGAGAGACAAGTGATTTTGCAATTTTGTGTGGCTGCCAGCATGTGGAATTTGCTGTATGGTCTTATTAAGAGTGCTCCCCCCCCGAAATTCTATAAGTAATCCCATCAAACTTTGGTTTGGGGAATTTGTACCTCACTTTGTCATTAGGAGCTGGAGTAGGAGGAGACTAAAGGCTGTTTGTGCCTCCCAGAAGGAATTTTAGCTACAACTGACATCCTTGGCAGGGTAGACAAAACCTAAGATGAGTTGGGACAGCTTGGGAAGATTTTATCCATTCGCAACCGTTATTTTCAAAAACAGATCCCTGCATTAACTTAGTTACCTCCTTACTATGTTTAGTAACTTTCTCAGAGCCATCCAGTATCCTGGAGTTCTTCTGTGGAGCCTCCCTTCATTTTTCCATCTCTGATGGTGCTGGCTCTATATACTTAGTCCTACATAGGGCCAAGGAGAAAATGGCCCCTCTTGCTTCTGTGGCACCATTGGTTCCCTGGATCAGGTAGAGCCTGGGTCTGACCCAGGGCTGTAGCCACCTGTCGTCTTTCCACTGCACCTGGATGTTGTGTGAGGCCCTGGTTCTTCAAACTGTCTCCAGTCCTAGCATAACCTTTTGCAGGAGGGAAATGTACTCTGTTTTATTTGGGGGGAATCCTTATCCACCCTCGGGAAAAGTTTTATCTTTTGAACTTTCAATGTCTTATTTTTATGCCTTCTGTTAACTTATCTTCAAGGTTTTTTTTAAATTCTATTTCTTCACATTTTGTATATACTATACATCATTTTTCAGCTCAACTTGGATACATTCCCCTCTCCTTACCTCTCCCCAAACCCCAGTTTATGCATTCCACCATACATGTCTTGCATCTTTCTCTCAGTGTTTCCAAGGATCTTTTTCTGCTAAGACTTGCTGTTTGGGGCAGAATTTAACTGTATCAGTCAGTTCTTTGACCCAGTCCTTATGTTGTTGTTTTTCTCTCCCCTTTGTATTACTGCAAATTATATCTATATAAACAACACAAATTATCAAAATTATGACCTCTGGGAATAAAGTGTATGCTGCTAATTCCAAAATATGTTTTGGGGTTTACATTTTTCCCTTTAATTTTATATTACTCTACAATATGAATACGTATCTTCCACCCATATATATTGTAATTACAATGTCTGAATATAACTGGTAGGTCAATTCTAGAGCCCGTTCAAAGATTCACATTATAACAACAAAGTTGCTTTCAGATACAAAGAAATATAACAATAAAGTTGCTCAGCTTGCCTGCCAACTGGGGATTTGGTGTTAGCAACTACAAATGAGGGAAACCATTTGTCTTTTTTTTTTCTGGGACTGTTACTTCACTTAGCATAATGGCTTCAAGTTCCATCCATTTACCTGCAAAGTTCATGATGTCAAAAGCTTCCAGAAGCTCCTTAGCACAGAATTTGGCCTTTTTATCAACTCTTCTTTAGAAACAAGGGCTCAACCCAAATCAACCCAAATCTTACCACATTTTCCTTTGAGTAATCCTAATAAATCCCTTGTTTGCTTTGTCTTTTTTGTATCTCTTCTAGGTTGTGCTACAATTTTATGGACATACTTTACATGCTGTCTAAGTGACTTAGATCTGCCAAAGCCTCTCCTACTTCATAAAGACTCTACCCCAGTAAGAGACTAAGCCAGGCCACTAAAACTCCATACTAGTTTTTAGTACCTGCTGAATCAAGTCCTTCTTAAATCTCTGGTGAACACATTCCTATCTGGCCCAGTGAACTGGGGATCATACTTTGCTTTCCTCATAACTAGTTTTTCTAGCAGTGCCTGTCCCTCTTCTGTTGTCCTCCATTCACTGATACCCCTTGTGACCTCCGCTGGTGATGACAAGCTAGTCCATCAGGAGCTAATTCCCCAGCCCTGCCTCGGGTTATATAGACTGCTTATCAAGAAGGGATGAGTGTTTACATTGCTCAGCTTTTCTGCTCTCCAGCACTTAAACTAAGTTAATCTCCTCCCATGCTCCACAGCCTCTAACCAGGTGGTGGGAGGCTCCTTCATTGCTTGTTTGAATGCCTTCCCAAGTTCCAACAGCTCCAGTTCTGCATATTCTCTAATCACCATAGTCTCTCACTCTAGACTCTCCTTAAGGCCTCCATCAGCATTCTGAAACATGGGTTTTTTCTGTCTTTGTATTGAAGATTGAACTCATGAGTTATCTTCAGCTTTTTCTAGGTCATTGCCTTCTTCATCACCATCTGCCTTCTCCCTTGGGTTCCAGGTTTTGGGGTTCCAGGATGAGCCTTGTGTTATCCATATAATCTGGTGTTTCTTCTCCTTTGGACCCCTAGCTGTAGAAGGTGACAGGCTAACACCTCTGTCTTCTTTTCTCTTTTATCCACTTTACTGGTAAGTTCAGAGGCCAGTACTGAAGAGACAAACCTCATATTACTTTCTCCATGCAATTCCTCTCTTACACTTTCAGCATCCCTCTGGGCTTCTGACTCCACTGGGGACAGATCTCTTGTTACCCATAAGAGTGGCCAGGCTGCATTTACAGTTGCTTGGTGTTAGTTCTACCCATGGTTCACTACTCCCAGGGCTGGCTGTTCTCAAAGCATCTCTATATTCCCTAGGCAGATTCCAAGGGACCAAGCAAGCACTCCACATATACCACCTAGAAGAATACCATAGATCTCCCCCACTAACATGGACATTTACCTGTCTGACCCTAGACACCTCACTGCACTACCATAAAACTGTCCATACCTCCACCAGCCCTATAGGGATAACTCACCTTATAAATATTTCCTCTGCTGACCCTCTCCCCTCACCTACCTTTCCTGAAGTTCTTGGTCTTTTCCTCATATCAGAGACAACACTATCATTCTTCACTCTTCCTTAACAGATCTTTGGTTTGTCAGTCATATCCTGGTTGACTATGCCAATTATAGCTAAAATTTCTTTTGGAAGCACATATAATGTCTGATCTCCTCTTCTCTTGGTGCCAATGAGAAATTATGTCCAATTTCTCCAAACCGAAGTGAGTGAGGGTTTACTGATTGGAGTGTGGGTGTTCCTCTCCTGAGGCCACATTGGAAAAATCTCCATCCAGGCATGGATTGGGACTTCCTCACAGCCACACAAAATGAGGAGAGACCTTCCCCACAGTTTCCCCGGTCTTTATTAGTTTAACCATTCTCCTCCCTGCCATTGGCAGAGTGGCTTACTCTGCCTCCTTTTTGTTTCTTTCTGAGAGTAACACTCAATGAGTTTAGCAGTGATGATCCTAGGCAAGTGTGTACAACCAAGCTTGAGAAACCATAGACCATCTGTCTATGGTCTGCCTATAAGAAGACAGTCCTATGAAACAGAAGTCTATGCCTTCAATACCATGGGACCAGCATTCCACCTGCAATCTATCTACACATAGAACATTACATGAGAGAAAATTAAAGTTCTACTATGGTTAAACCTGAAGTGTCTATCATTCTAGACAAATTTGTACCCTCCCAAATGTACCTTTTCACTAATGATTCAAATAACTACATGTGTATAGAACCTAATCATATTTCAAATAAATCGAAACAGTTTATTTATTGGTTGATGCAACATTAATTACTTCTGAACATTATTCATTAAAAGTTGCTCTTTTAGTTCCTTGGTTTCCTAAGCTGGCAGTACAGAGACATTTAGATGATTTATATAATAAAGATATGTAATAATGTTTCAGAGAAGGCATTTTTATTCTGTTATGAGATTCTAAATTGAGATTGTCAAAAGAATATAACACAGTTCTTGATATGAAGTTGACTAGCAGTATAAATATAAGTATATTAGATTCAGTGTTGTTTACTTTCTAAGTGTTCATATAAGCAATTCTCATTGTCACAGAATCATTTACATTAGGATACAATATATCATATTAATCTCATTTATCTCATTTTGAATGTTTTTTTGGGGGGAGGGGGCAACGAGGGCTTTTCCTGGTCTTTCACTCTTGCTGAAAATTAAGATATGATCTCATATTAAAGCCATGTAGTATTATTATTATGCACATATATTTTCTCATATAAATTCTAATTTAATGTGTGATCTCTGATCAGATTATCAGTTGTATGAAGGTAGAACTATTTCTATAAAATTTACTGATGTATCATAAATATAGAGAATAAGAATTATCTTATGTATTTAGTGATTATTTATAGGAAGGAAGAGAAGGAAGGAGGAAAAGAGAAAGAAAGAAAATATGCCCAGTGCTGACAACAAAGAAAACTAGAAGTGCATAAATAAAGGAAAATATAATTCTAGAGAGAAGAGCTTTGGTGGCTGAAGCTAAATCTCTCTCCCTAGTCTCCTCTTCCATCCATGTGTCAGGTACAGAAGAAAATCAATGGTGCTGCCCATATTTTTTTTTTTTATTTTCTTGATTTTATTCCATATCCAAATAAACAAAGCTGGAAAACTTTATGTATTTAGAATTCAGTATTTACTTCCAAAATTCCTCTATAGCACTTTGGAAATTATGCCCAGAGTCTTCTATTTTCTTTTAACTTCTTGAATAAGAATTTATCAACAGGGATTTGATCAGGCCACCTCTGGTGCTGCCAGCCTGCCAGAGCTTCCTGGTCCTCTGGGTGGTGTTGGAAATGTCAACAGGAAGAAGCACTGCCAAGGCAGAAAATCACTGCTCATCTTTCCACATGCAGGTAGGGACAGGTGTCTTCCTCTGTCTGCTGGCAGGTTCTGAACAAAGAAAAGTTTCTGGATAGAAAGAAGGAAAGAAAGAGAAAGAGAAAGAAAGAAAGAAAGAAAGAAAGAAAGAAAGAAAGAAAGAAAGAAAGAAAGAAAGAAAGAAAGAAAGAAAGAAAGAAAGACTCAATAAAGTTTCTTTTGAAATTAAGTTTAAATTTGTAGTACATTTTGACTCAAGCATATCTGGCAGATGGTCTTTTTGCCTTGAAACAATTTTCTGTAGTTGTCTGCCAGAAACCACTCTCTCTTTTTTTTTTTTTTTTCGTTTGCTGGTCACCTTCCTCCTTCCAGTTTTATTCTTCAGAGGCTAATAAAACTGAGCCACAGGGCCAGTTATATTTCCTACTTGCACTTCCTTAATTACGCCATTCACATTTAGTTATGAACATTCTCCATACCTCAACAATACTCCGGAAACTTTTTAATAATTTGCCAACCTGACATTCCACTATGCAAACCACAGACATGACAAATTCTTCATTTCTGAAACTGGACTTCCATCCTACCACCACATTTTTATCATCTCTGTTCAAGATTGTAGTGTTGAGGACAATAGTGGCACTTGAGGGCCTTTGAAGGCCCTCTTTCAGTAGTCGTTTGCCAATATATTAAGGCATCTTGCTATTCTACCTTTCAAAATATCAATCATGTAACCATTTATCCATACTTTCTCCTCAATGACCCATGCTTGAATCACTTTCATTTCCTGTGTGTATCGCTTAAATCATCTGCAAAAGGCAACCACAGAAATTCTTTAAACAAGGAAATAAATCATATCATGTCACCTTATGTCAAAACAGTAAGGGTTCTTCAATTCACCATTGATTCCACTCTGGTCTGCCTCATGACCTCCCTGACCTCATCTTTTCCTCATCTCTCTACCTACTGCTCTTCAATGCACCAGGCATACTCCAGCCATCACACCAGTAGCTGTTCTTGTGATCCTCATTTTCTCAGTGGAGTCTATCCTGCACCACTCTACTACAACATGACACTCCTAGGCTCCCTAGTTTTATTTTTTGTGTTACCTTACTTTAAAATAGTACTTGTACATTCTAATATTTTATACATTTCTTTATTTTAGTAATTGTATATTTTCTGAGTCACTAGAATATAAAGAGCATTTGTTCTTTAATGATGACTAGGACAGTTTCTAGTAGGTAATAGTAATCACATAAAGTTTGATATAATAAATTATATTTGCAGGTCCTGGAGATATGGCTTTGCAGTTAAGAGTACTGGTTGTTCTTGCAGAGGACCGGGGCTCAATTCCCAGCCTCCACATGGTGGCTAACAACCATATGTAACTAGTTCCAGGGGATCCAATGTTCTCTTCTGACTTCTGTGGGCATTGCACAACATGGGTGCATTGACAATACACTCATAAAAATAAATAAATAGTAAATAAAAATTTTAAAAATAGAAAAGGAGAATCATACAATAAGATTTGAAATCTGAAAAACAAGAATTCCCCTCTAAAAGATAGGAAAATTCAAACTGAGTTTCCGACTTTCACAGTTTAATCACCAGAATGATGTATGAGTGTGTTTGCGTGTATGTGTGTGTGTATGTGTTTCTCAAATAATAAATGTGCAAATCCCACAAAGGGCTAAATCCCACATGCAGTCCCTTGCTTCAGATTCCATTTCCAAGTTCCAGCTTGACATACCTGTGCTTTTATCAGGTTAAACTGGATGGCCCCTAACACTAACAACTGATTTAATTTATTTGGTATAGTTGCCCACAGAACTCAGGAAAATACTCTAAGAATGTGGACCCACTGTTTTGGAGATGAATACAAATAAAATGCTAGATGAAGGCCATCTTTAGCTCCTGTGCCTTCTTGGGGGTATCTTCATTCCATTACTTCTACATATTGGACAGCAGGGATAAGTGTTTTCTGAACTCCACATTTTTCCTTTTATTTTTGTAATGGAGGTTTCATTACATGAATATGCATGAATGATTACATAATTAGCCTTACTGATATTAGAAATTCAGAGCTTTTCCTTTCCCTGGAAGCTGGAGATAAGGTTGAGACTTTAACCCTTTGTTGATGTGATTGGTTCCTATGGTAACTAGTTTCTTTTATCCAGAGGCTCCCAACCACCAGTCATTTCATTATCATGCAAAAATCACTTCTCACTTTGGGAAATCCAAAGGTAATTCTTTTTTTTTTTTTAACTTTTATTTTATTTATTTATGTGTATGAATGTATTGTCTGCGTGTAGGATTGTGCACCCCTGTTGTGCAATGCCGCGGAGGTCAGAAGAGGGCGTCGGATTCCCCTGGAACTGGAGTTCTCCTGGAATTGGAGTTACAGACGGTTCTCAGCCGCCATGTGGGTGCTGGGGATAGAACCCGGGTCCTCTGCAAGAGCAGTTGGCGCTCTTAACGGCTAGGTCATCTTTCCAGCCCCCCAAAGGTAATTCTTAAAATTGGCCACAAGATCACAGTCTCCTAAATGATCTCTGTAAAGTAACAGATTACTGAAAAGATAAAGTTGTGCTATATATTTTTAAATTATTTTTTGGTAATTATTTTTCTTGGTATCAACAGTAAACTATTTTCCAAAATAAAGTAAGTCATGAGCCCTATGGAAAATTTCAACCTTTTCTTCTAAAAGCCCAAAGTGATTCTTCTGAATTTAACTGACAACAGATGAAGATTAACAAGAAGAAACTAAATATGCACAAATACAGAAACTGTAAAAAGTATGAATATAGTTTATAGGTAAAAATGTTTTGAGCTTAAATGTTCTCTTCAAAGGAGAGAGGGAACTGGGACTGGGAGTGGGTTATGGACAATCTTAGAAGGACAACATGACTTTTCAGGAAGGAATGGGCCCTGAGTTCAGACATTTTCTAGAACACAGCTCCTCTGCAGCACTGTTGGTGGTGTTTTCACTTTCAGTCTCTTGTTCTGCCATCTGAGTTCACTCTTGTTTGATAAGGAAGCTTTCAGAAGACTTCTTTTTATTTTTATTTTTATTGATGCTTTGTGTATTTCATACATCATTTTCCAATTCAGTTCAGCCATATATCCCCTTCCCTTCCCCCCACCCCACCCCTACCCATCCCAGATCATGCATTCTGCCATAACTTTTCTGCATCTTTCTCTGCTTTTTTGTTTTGTTTTGTTTTCATTTTTTTAACAATAAGTGATAATTTGTGAGTACAAGCATCCTTCATGTAAAACCAATTTGCAAGCAGTTGTGCCCAAACCCACACAGCTCATGGGTCCCACCATCCAGCAGGGGGGGCTTGTATGTTCAATCAAGTTGATCAAATGAGTGTCCAGTCTATATTGTTGTAGTTTCACCATT
>VZQC01009724.1:16325-31186 GCA_009823505.1 Rhizomys pruinosus
GGGGGGAAAATGTAATTCATGGATTAACATATCATCCAAACATATGTGTCTATGCCAAAGTAACCTACCATAACTATTAGTGCTGCTTAAATACCTATATATCTAATTGCTTGTGCTTCATTAGTAGGATCGAAAGGTTATTCCTGGACAAACTGTCAGCCCATGAAAGGAAACAGCCAGAATTGACCAGAGTCCAAGACAACAGTTCCAGAGAGAGTGGACTGTTTTGCTTCTCATCCAACTGTCCCCCTTTTCTAAGCCTAGGGAACAATCTGCGGAAGAGGGGGCGTGGTAGAATGTAAGGTCTGCGATTGGGGTGAATGGTGAAACTACAGCAATGTAGTCAGGACACTCATTCGATCAACTTGATTGAACAAACAACCTGTCACTCCCCACCGGATGGTGGGGCTATGGGGGTTTGGGCACAACAGCCTGCAGATTGGTTTTGCACGAAGGATGCTTGTACTCATGGATTATCACTTATAGCTAAAAAATGAAAAAAACTGAGAGAAAGATGCAGGACAGTTATGGCAGAATGCATGATCTGGGATGGGGTGAGGGTGGGGGGGGAAGGGAAAGGGAAATGTGCCTGAACTGAATTGGAAAATAATGTATGAATTGCACAAAGCATCAATAAAAATTTAAAAAAAATTAAAATTAAAACAAACAAACAAACAAAAAAGCTCAAGTAAAGAATATAAAAAATTAAAAAACACATGAGTGGAACAACCAGGAAATGTGGGACACTAAGAAAAGATCGAACCTCCACATCATAGGGATAGAGGAAGGAGACGAATCCCAAGAGAATGTTATTGATCAGATCTTCAACAGAATAATAGAAGAAAATTTCCCCAGACTAAAAAAAGACAAATTTATACAAATACATAAGCACATAGAAGCCCAAATAGACAAGATCAGAAAAGAAACTCCCCGTGCCATATCATAGTTAAAGTGCTAGACCCTCAAAACAAACACAAAATTCTGAAAGCCACAAGAGACAAACAAGTAATATATAAGGGAAAACCCATCAGAATTACAGCTGAGTTTTAAGTGCAAACTGTGTAAGCAAGAAGAACATGGACCAAAGTATTCCCATGGCTAAATGACTATAGATGCCAACCCAGGTTTTTATACCCAGCAAAAATGTTATTTATAGTTGAAGGAGAAAGAAAAATCTTCCATGACATAAACAAGAAGATAGACTTCATGTCCAGAAAACCAACCCTTCAGAGAATACCTGAAGCAATTCAAAGGACAGAGGGGAGGAGCAACTAACCCCAGGCACCTTGAAAGAGAAATTAATAAAAGCAGAATTGCAGAAGTAGAAACGTAGACCCAAAATGCAAATGGATAATAAGGTAGAAGGAAGCAACATACATTTCTCAATTATAACCTTAAATATTAACGGACTAAACATCCCAATCAAAAGACATAGACTAGGAGAATGTATTAAAAAACAGAATCTATCTCTATGCTTTCTACAAGAAACCCATCTTACTCTCAAGGATAGGCATCAACTTAAGGTGAAAGGATGGAAAAATTTTTCCAAGCAATTGGTACCAAAAAGCAAGCAGGAGTTGTTATTTATTTATTTATTTGTTTATTTATTTTTGGTCTTTTCGAGACAGGGTCTCCCTGTATCCCCAGCTGTCCTGGAACTCACTCTGTAGATCAGGCTGGCCTTGAACTCACAAAGATTCACCTGCCTCTGCCTCCCAAGTGCTAGGATTAAAGGCATGTGCCACATGCCCTGCCATAGGAGTTGTTATTTTAATATCAGACAAAATAGACTTCAAAGTAAAAGTTATCAGAAAAATCAGAGATGGCCATTACATCTTTATCAAAGGAACAATTATCTAAGAAGATTTCATAATCATGAATATATGCACCAAACTCTGGTGGACCAAACTTTACAAACATGATTATTCAGGATGCAAGGCACAGATTAACCCCAGTACACTCATAGTAGGGGACATCAATACCCCACCAAGCACTTTGGACAGGTCAACCTGAAAAAGAATAAACAGAGAGACATCTGAATTGAACCATACAATACAACAAATGGACCTCACAGACATTTACATAATATTCCACCCAAACATCAGAGAATACAGTTTCTACTCAGCACTCCACTGAACATTCTCCAAAATTGAACACGTACTGGGACACAAAAAATACCTCAACAAACACAAAAAGGTTGAAATAATTTCATGCATTCTATCAGACCACAGTGCAATAAAGCTCAATATAAACACCAGGATAAGCCCTACTATCTACAAAAACACATGGAGACTAAACAACACACTCCTGAATAAAGAATATGACAAGTAATAAATAAAGAAATAAAAGAATTCTTGGAACTAAATGAAAATGAAAATACAACACAACAAAACTTATTGGATACTTTAAAAGCAGATCACAGAAGTCCAGAAAGATCACAAATAAATGCTCTAACACTGCAGCTAAAAACACTTGAGAGACAATAGCAAATGAATCCTAAATTCAAGACAAAGCAGAAATCAATGAAATAGAAACAAAGAAAACAATATATATATATGTATATATATATATAAAACAATGAATCCAAAACACGTTTTTTGAAAGAATAAACAAGATAGACAGAACTCTAGCCCAGTTAACCAAACAAAGGAAAGAGCAACTCGAAATCAATAGAATTCACGATGAAAGGGGAAATATCACAACACACAACAAAAAGATCCAGACAATCATATGGGAATACTTAAAACATATATACTCTATACTCTACTAAGTTTGAAAACCCAAGAGAAATGGATGAATATCTGAAATCCTGGGAATCATCAAGCTTAACCAAGAAGAAATTGACAGCTTAAAGAGACCCATAATATATGAAGAAATTGAAAATGTAATAAGAAACCTCCAACCTAAAAAAGCCCAGGCCCAGATGGTTTCACAGAAGAATTCTATAAAACATTTAAAGAGGGCTTATGACCATTATTAATCAAACTGTTCAGAAGGACATAAGCAGAGGAAAATTTCTCAAATTCTATGAAGCCAGCATCACTATAATACCAAAACAAGGCAAAGATACAACCTAGAAAGAGAAGTATAAGCTCATCTCATTAATGAACAAAATATTCTCAACAAAATGCTAGCAAACTGCATATAGACCCACATCAAAAGATCGTCCATCATGACCAAGTTGTATTCATACCAGAGATGCAGGTATGGTTCAACATATGAAAAATCTATAAATATAAAACACATAAGTGGACTGAAAGACAAAAAACACAGGATCATCTCAATTGACTCAGAAAAAGCCTTCAACACAATCCAGCATCCCTTCATGCTTAAAGTCTTAGAGGGAATTGGACTGGAGGGATCATTTCTCAATGTATTCAAACCCATAAACAAGAAACCCACAGCCAACATCATCCTATATGGAGAAAAGTTAGAAACATTCCCCTTAAAGGTAAGAACTCGAAAAGACAGCCCCCTGTCACAACTCCTTTTCAATATACTGCTTGAAACACTTGCTAGGGCAATAAGGAAAGAAAAGGAAATTAAAGGAGTACTAACTGGAAAAGAGGAATTCAAGCTATTCCTTTTTGCAGACAATATGACAGTTTCCCTAAGGGATGCTAAAATCTCCACCAGAAAACTCCTAGAAACAATTAAAAGTTTTAGTAAAGTGGCAGGATACAAAATTAACCTAGAAAAATCATAGCCTTTCTTTTTTAATTTTTTAATTTTTTTAATTTTAAAAATCTTTTTAGCCCTTCTTTACACCAACAAGACACTGAAGAAGGACTACAAGGAGACCTTCCCACTCATCATAGCCTCAAAACAATAAAATACCTAGGAATTAACCTAATGAAAGACACCAAAGAGCTCTACAACAAAATTTTTAACCACCTGAAGAAGGAGATTGAAAAAGACATCAAATGATGGAGAAACTGCACATGATCATGTACTGTAAAAAATAATATAGTAAAATTGTCAATTCTACTGAAATTAATATACAGATTCAATGCAATCCCAATTAATATCCCCAAGAGCTTCTTCACAGGCGTGGAAAAAAAGTCCTTAATTTCATATGGAAAAACAAAAGACCCTGAAAAGCCAAAGCAACCCTGAGCAAAAAGAGCAATACAAGGGAGATCTCTTTACAAGACTACAAACTATACTACAGGGCTATAGTAATAAAAACAACCTGGTACTGGCACAAAATCATACCTGTAGAGCAATGGAACAAAACTGAAGATCCAAACTTGAGCACATACAAGTTCAGCCACCTCAAATTTGACAAGGGGCCCAAGAGGGTTCAAGGGAGGAAAGACAGCATCTTCAGCAAATGGTGTTGGCATAACTGGATCACCACTTGTAGAAGAATATAAATAAACCCCTCCTTCTCCCCCTGTACAAAAATCAACTCCAAATAGATCAAAGACCTCAACATGAAACATGAAATTCTGAAAGTGATAGAAGAAAACGTTGGCAGCAACCTACAAGACATAGGCATAGGAAAAGACTTTCTAAATAAGACAGCAGCTGTGCAGGAAATAAGGTCAACAAATTGGACCTCATTAAACTCAAAAGGTTCTGTACAGTGAAAGAAACAATCAGGGAAGTGAAGAGAAAACCCACAGAATGGGAGAAAACCTTCACTGCTGATACATCAGACAGAGCATTACCTTCCAGAATATATAAACTACTCGAAAAACAAAGAAGAAAACAAATGACCCACTCAAAAGATGGAGTAAAGAGCTGAACAGAGACTTCACAAATGAGGAGATAAAGATGGCTGAGAAACATCTTAAAATTTTTTCAACACCATTAATAATTAAGGAAATGCAAATTAAAACAACTTTAAGATATCATCTCTGATAAGACTGACTAGGATCAAGGAAACAAATGATACGAAATGCTGGAGAGGTTGTGGGGAAAGGGGAACACTCATCCACTGTTGGTGGAAATGTAAATTTGTACAACCATTATGGAAAGCAGTGTGGACATCCCTTAAAAGAATCAAAATGACCTTACCACCTGACCCAGTCATACCACTCCTTGGTATATACCCATAAGGCTCACCCTGCCACAGAAGTACATACACAACCATGTTTATTGCAGCTCTCTTCACAATAATGAAGAGCTGGAACCAACCCAAGTGCTCCTCAATTGATGAGTGGATAGAGAAAATGTGGTACATCCACACGATGGAGTTCTATGCTGTGGTAAAGAAAGATGACAGCATGAACTTTGCAGGTAAATGGATGGAGCTAGAAGATATTATAAGTGAAGTAACATAGTCTGAGATAAATAATGAATGGTATATCCCTCATCTGTGGACGCTAGCACCAAGTACCAAGTTGTAAGGCAAACAGAGCAACATTAATGTTATATTCCTTGTTATCTGAAAACACCTGTGCTCTTATATTGTGAATCCCTTAATAGGTTCTATAATTAACCTACCATTTATTTTCAGACTTTGGAATTTTGGTACATGGGTGGAGGGTATGTATGGATATTTTAGAGTAATAAAAAATCAAAATGGAGAAATGTGAATAAAACATTATTTAAACACATTTTCCCAGAGATATTTATTTTTATTGGTTATTAATCCAAAATATAAAATGTTCTCTTATAGAATTTAACATTTTATTTCAAATTCAAATAAAAATTACTTAGATATGAAAGCATAATAGCAATACCATCAACAGGATTATCATTACAGGAATAAACTACCCCCAATATACATTAAATGTCTTAGGAAAATTCATTTCCTAAGTGACTGTTAAATCAATCCCATCAATACATTTGGCTACTTACTCAGAAAAATCATATAAGATAGTACCGTATCTCCAACATACCAAATGGAGTTTCTGACAAGAATGAAACTAAACTATTGAAATACAATGAAAGCAAAGACTAATTTACAGTTTTACCCTAAGAAACATAGAAAATGCAGAGAAATCTAAGGAAAAAACTCGCCTTTCTTCCTGGGTTTGAAACCACAAGGCCTATATAATACATGGGGGCTGGAGAAATGGTTCAGCAGGTAAGAGCACTTGCTCTTGCAGAAGACCCAAGTCTGGTTTCCATTGCCCATGTTTGGCTCTCGCAAGCTCTTATAACTAGAGATACAAAGGTATCTTGAACATTTTTCTGGTGTCCATGGGTATCTGCATACATGTGGTATTTACAAACATACACATACATACACGCAATCACACACACACACATACACACAAATAATAAATAAATAGTAAATTAAATACATAATATAAGTAAAATATTTATTTTTAACAAAAATGTGTTTTACTTTTGTATAGGGTCTTATCTTCAAGTTCTAGCAAGCAATCATGGATTATATCAATCATCTATATTATTTGGGAGTCTCTTATACTACCCTGACCAAAAACTCAAAGGAAAGTTTTCCTTTCCTGTCACTTGGAATTGTTGAAATAGCCTTCAGTTATATATAGCTATTCACTTACACATGTGGAGATTTAAGGAAGTTTATGAAATAATACCTTTCCTTATTATCTTTTATTAGACAATTTTAGGATTATTTCTCTCTCCTTCTTGCCTCTCCTCTGTATCACTGCCCCCCCCATTTTTCGCATTTCTGCCTTAATAACACTTGTATCCAACTGTCCCCCTCTCTTGAGTTCCTACTTCCCCTGCCCCCATATTTTCTGGCTTTTGCAGTTGCTTAATGATGCAGACTCACATATAAGGATTTGAAACTGGAACCACAAATAAGAAAGAACATGCAGTGCTTGTTTTCTGAGTCTATGATATCTCACTCAGTACAATGACTTCCAGTTCCATCCATTTACCTGCAAGTTTCATGATTTCATTTTTCTTTACAGCTAAATACAGGTCCATTGTGTAAATGTAAAACATGTTCATTATCCATTAATCAGTTGAGAGACATTTAGGTTGTTTCCATTTCTTAACTTCTTTATGGAAAAGAGCAATAACGGGGCCTTGAGAGGTGGCTCAGAGGTTCAAAGTATCAGCTAGTCTGGCAGAAGACCTGGGTTCAAATCCCAACACACCCATGCCAACTAACAATTGTCAGTAACTCCAGTTCTAGGAGGTCTGACACCCTCTCTGTCTTTCACAGGCATTGCATGACATGGGTATACTTACATACATGCAGACAATACACACATGTGCATTAAAATAATAAATAAAAATTTTTAAAAAAGAAAAAAGCAGCAATAATAAGCCTGTATCTCTGTAGTAAGAAATTGAGTCCTTTGGGTAAAGAGTAGTTTAGCTAGATAATGCATGGTAGATCTACTTTTAGTTTTTTGAGAATCCTCTAAACTGATTTTCATAGTGGCTTTTATCAGACTGCAATCACACCAGAAGTCAATGAAGGTTCCCTTTTTCACTGTATACTCACCAGTATTTGGTGTCATCTGTTTTTGTGATTTTTGACAACACTGACTTCATCTGAAAGTATCTTTTATTTTGCATTTCACTAATTGATAAGAATGTTAAAATATTAAAATATATTTTAGTTATTTGTGTGTGTACGTGTGTGTGTGTGTGTGTGTGTTTGTATATTGTCTGCAAATATATCAGTGCATCTATGTTCCGCAATGCCTACCACAGTCAGAAGATGGTGTTGGATTACCCTATTACTGAAGTTACAGATGGTTGTTAGCTACCATTTGGGGACTGAGACTCAAACCTGGGTCTTTTGCAAGAGTAGCCAGTGCTTCTATCTGCTGAGCCATCTCTCCAGCACTGAATGTTGAACATTTTATTTTTTATTTATTTAATTTTTTTTTTTTTTGTCTTTTTGAGACAGTGTCTCCCTGTAGCCCCAGCTGTACTGGAACTCACTGTGTAGACCAGGCTGGCCTTGAACTCACAAAGATCTGCCTGCCTCTGCCTCCCAAATGCTAGGATTAAAGGCATGCACCACCACACCCAGCAAATGTTGAACATTTTAAAAGATGTTTCTTAGCCATTTTTATTTCTTCTTTTGAGAACATTCTGTTCAGATTTGTACTTCATTTTTAATTAGGTTCTTTATTGTCTTGATTTTTTGAGCACTTTTAATATCCTGGATACTAACTAATTCTCTATCAGACGAATAGCTGGCTAAGGTTCTACTCTGCTCTGTAAATTTCCTCTTCACTCAATTTATTGTATTTTGTTGGCTGTACAGTAGATTTTTAAGTTCCATTTGTCAACTGGGGGCCTTGATTCCTGAGTAAATGGAGCCTAATTAAGAAACTCCTTTCCTAGCACTTGGGAGGCAGAGACAGGTGGATCTTTGTGAGTTCAAGGCCAGCCTGGTCTACAGAGTGGGGTCCAGAACAGCTGGGGCTACAGGGAGACCCTGTCTTAAAAAGATGAAAGACCCACGGCTGATGTTACAAGCTTACATCCTCTAATGGTTAGGAGATGTTATAAACCACACGAAGACCCTGCCATACTTGACAGAAGAAAATGTAGATCATGAATTGGCATACCATCCAAACATCTGTGTCTATACCAAAGTAACCTACCATAACAATTAGTACTGTTTAAATACCCATATATCTAATTGTGTGTACTTCATTAGTAGGATCGAAAGGCTATATATTATACTGTTTAAATACCTAAATATCTAATTGCATGTGCTTCATTAGTAGGATCGAAAGGTTAAGCCTGGACAAGCTGGCAGCCCATGAAAGAAAACAGCCAGAACTGACTAGAGACCAAGACATCAGCTCCAGAGAAAGTAGAGTGTTTTGCTTCTCATCCACCTGTGCCCCTTTTCTAAGCCTAGGGAACAATCTGCGGAAGAGGGGGCGTGGTAGAATGTAAGGGCTTCGATTGGGGTTAATGGTGAAACTACAACAATATAGACTGGACACTCATTTGATCAACTTGATTGAACATACAAGCCCCCCCTTTCAGGATGGTGGGACCCATGAGCTGTGTGGGTTTGGGCACAACTGCTTGCAAATTGGTTTTACATGAAGGATGCTTGTACTCACAAATTATCACCTATTGTTAAAAAAAATGAAAACAAAACAAAACAAAAAAGCAGAGAAAGATGCAGAAAACTTACGGCAGAATGCACGATCTGCGATGGGTAGGGGTGGGGTGGGGGGGAAGGGAAGGGGATATATGCCTGAACTGAATTGGAAAATGATGTATGAAATACACAAAGCATCAATAAAAATAAATTTAAAAAAAAAGATGAAAGAAAGAACAAACGAAAGAAAGGAAGGAAGGAAGGAAGGAAGGAAGGAAGAGAGAGAGAGAGAGAGAGAGAGAGAGAGAGAGAGAGAAAGAAAGAAAGAAAGAAAGAAAGAAAGAAAGAAAGAAAGAAAGAAAGAAAGAAAGAAAGAAAGAAAGAGAGAAAGAAAGAAAGAGAGAAAGGAAAGAAACTCCTTTCCTGCACCTGTCTTGGAAGATACATGTTTTGGATACAGGACCTTGAGAAACTGAGATGGAACTGACACGGAAGTTTTCTTCTTGAAGAGAAAATGCTATACAAACTGTCAAGGGAGAAAACCAATCAATGATCCCATCTGGCTCTGGAGTCCACAAAGCACAGTGATTGCTCCAGAAAATGATCTCTAATGCAATAGTGGCATGATTATCGTGAGGGTAGTCAACAGCTGTCCAATCGGGCTGATTCCCCTCCAATAGGTGGGAAATCCATGTGTAGAACTGTAAACATAGCCAAGGACACATGATGGAAGATGTCACAGATCATAGAAGAGAATCTACTAGTGCTGCTTTCCTAAACCAATGTAACTTCTTATTATATTTTAACTATCCTTATATTTATAAACAAGTATAGCTCACACCCTCACCAAAGAAGCTTTCTTTTCAACACAGATAGATACTATTACAAAGTTTGACAACTGATCAAAATGAAGAGACTGTGTGGTGCCTAGGCCCAATTCTAATTGGAACATCATTGAAGAGGAGGACAAAAATTGTAAAAGCCAGAGGACCAGAGTATCTGCTGCTAGCTAGTTTATTTCAGAGATGACAGGGAAGCTACATTCATGAAATCTCAACAATATGATGTAACAATAATGAAGAAGAAGACAAGAAATTGAGGCGGAGTTGAGGGTAGGATAAGATGGACGGGTGAGATGGAGGGGTGGAAATGATGTAAATATAGTACTCATGTAAGAAATTTTAAAAAGTTACCTAACTCTTCTCCATTTTCTGAAAAGACCTCCTACTCTTACTATGTGTTATTCTTAAAAAATATGTAATTTATTGAAAATAAAACGGTTAATTATTAAAACAGCATTAGGCATGGATGCATGTACCTATAAAACCCAGCGATAGGAGGGAATAAGTGGTTCCCAAGAGATACTGGGCAGCTAGCCTAGCCAAAGGGTGAATTCCAGTTTAGTGAGACACCCATTCTCATGGCAGTAACATGGAGAGTTACAGAGGAACACATTAGACATCCTAGTCTGACATTGAGTGTTTAATGGGCACATGCACACAGACGCACAGATACAGACATACAGACACACACACACACACACACACAACCCTACTACTGGATAAATATTAATATGCATAAAGAACTAAAAATAAATAGAGAAAATAAACCAGACAAACCTCTAATATGGCAAAATAATTAAAAATACAGTTTGTAGGAAAAGAAAAACAATTATGAAATGATATTTACTATTGTTAATAATCTGGGAAATAGTAAGTCAATGTGTTACAGTACATTTTTTACATTTAACAAGTAGGAATTTTAGCAAACTGCCAAGATTGAGAATTTGTAAAATATGAAGAAAAGAAAATATATTACACAGCCCAGTATAATCAGTAAGATGTTTTGAGGCCATTTACCTGCTACTTGCTCTTGAACGAGGTGTTAATTATAAGCCCCAAAAGCTCAATAACAAATTATCATTTCTTTCTAAATAAGATAAGAAAATGGTAATGTCAAATCAGGCTCATTTTCTTCTTTTTTACAGATAATACTATATTTTCTTGATTTCAATTATACCAATTCAACCAACATTAATCATGTAACTGGACCTCAAATTATTGGTTCTATAGCAAAACAAACAAAAAATAATCACCACCACTGAGTATGGTGGTACATATCTTTAATCTCAGAACTTGGGAGATAGAGGCAGGTTGATTGCTGTGAGTTCAAGGCTAGCCTGGTCTAAATAGCAATTTCTAGGCCAGCCAGAGATACATAGTAAGATCCTGTCTCAACACCACCACCTAAAAGATAATTATAAATAAATAATAAATAAAAATAAGTAACTACTATCTATAATAACAGCAATAACACCAACAACAAAAATAGTATTTGGTTATCTTTCACAGTGCTAGAAATTTGTGCACACTACAGGATTACTACAACTAATTCGACTGTCTTACCCAGCTGTGAACAATGAGTGTAAGTGGACTGAAAGATTTGTCCACCAGTGCAATAGTGGATTTCATGTCATAGGAGTAAACAACCATTTTCTGAGAAGACTTAAGGCCATTTCTTCAAGATTGAACTCATGTCTGGCACCATTAGAAAGAAAGAAAGAAAGAAAGAAAGAAAGAAAGAAAGAAAGAAAGAAAGAAAGAAAGAAAGAAAGAAAGAAAGAAAGAAAGGAAGGAAGGAAGGAAGGAAGGAAGGAAGGAAGGAAGAAAGAAAGAAAGAAAGAAAGAAAGAAAGAAAGAAAGAAAGAAAGAAAGAAAGAAAGAAAGAAAGAATTTGCTAGGAGTCTCCGTGGTCTTTTTGAAAAGTCCCTTGAGCATTTATAATATTTCTATTTTGTGTACATTAATCTCCATGACACTGTACCTTATTTATTTATTTATTTATTTATTTATTTATTTATTTATTTATTTAAGGGTTTCACAATATAAGAGCTCAGTTGTTTTTAGATCACATTAACGTTGCTAGTTTGCCATACAATTAGGTAATTGATGCTAACATCCACAGATGAGGGATACCATTCCTCGTTTATTTTGAGGGGATTGTGTTACTTCACTTAGCATAATATCTTCTAGCTCCATACATTTACCTGCAAAGTTCATGATGTCATATTTCTTTACCGCTGCATAGAACTCCATTGTGTAGATGTACCACATTTTCTCTATCCACTCATCAGTTGAGGGGCACTTGGATTGGTTCCAGCTCCTTGCTATTGTGAAGAGAGCTGCAATAAACATGGATATGCATGTGTCTTTGTGGTAGGATGAGTCTTCTGGGTATACACCCCGGAGTGGTATGACTGGGTCAGGTGGTAAGCTCATTTTGATTCTTCCAAGGGTTCTCCACATTGCTTTCCATAGTGGCTGTACAAGTTTACATTCCCTAAAGCAATGAATGAGTGTTCCCCTTTCCCCACAACCTGTCCAGCACTTGGTATCATTTGTTTTCTTGATCCTAGCCAGTCTTATCGGAGTGAGATGATATCTTAAAGTGGTTTTAATTTGCTTTCCTTAATTATTAGCAACATCGAACACTTCTTAGGATGTTTCTCAGCCATCTCTAATTCCTCACTTGTGAAGTCTCTGTTCAGCTCTTTGCTCCATCTTTTGAATGATTCATTTGTTTTCTTTCTTTGTTTTTTGAGTAGTTTATATATTCTGGAAATCAATGCTTTATCAGATGTATCTGTGGTGAATGTTTCCTGCCACTCTGTGGGTTTTCTCTTCACTTCCTTGACTGTGACTTTTGGTATACAGAAACTTTTTAGTTTAATGAGGTCCCATTTGTCAATTGTCAACCTTAATTCTTGTGCAGCTGCTGTCTGATTTAGGAAGCCTTTTCCTATGCCTATGTCCTGTAGGCTGCTGGAAAATTTTTCTTCTATCACCTTCAGAGTTTTGGGTTTCACATTGAGGTCTTTGATCCATCTGGAGTTGACTTTTGTACAGGGCGAGAAGTAGGGGTTGGTTTCATTCTTCTACAAGTGGCAATCCAGTTTTGCCAACATTACCTGCTGAAGATGCTGTTTTTCCTCCATTGTATCTTCTCGGCACCCTTGTCAAACATGAAGTGGCTGAAGTTGTATGTGCTCAAGTTTGGATCTTCAGTTTTGTTCCATTGGTCAACAGATCTGTTTTTGTTCCAGTACCGAGCTGTTTTTATGACTATAGCCTTGTAGAATAGTTTGAAGTCTGGTATAGAGATCCCTCCTGTATTGCACTTTTCGCTCAGGGTTGCTTTGGCTATTTGGGGTCTATTGTTTTTCCAAATGAACTTAAGGACTTTTTTTCCAAGCCTGTGAAGAAACTCTTGGGGATTTTAATTGGAATTGCATTAAATCTGTACAATAGTTTGGGTAGAATGGACATTTTTACTATATTAATTTTCCCAATCCATGAGCATTTTTCCATCTTCTGAAGTCTTCTTCAATTTCCTTCTCCAGGGATTTAAAAAAATTTTGTAGAGATCTTTGGTGTCTTTGGTTAGGTTTGTTCCTAGGTATTTTATTGCTTTTGAGGTTATTGTGAGTGGGAAGGTCTCCTTGAATTCCTTCTTCAGTTACTTGTTGTTGGTGTAAAGAAAGGCTACTGATTTTTCTAGGTTAATTTTGTATATTGCCACTTTACTGAAACTCTTAATCGTTTCTAATAGTTTTCTGGTGGAGGTTTTTTAGCATCCCTAAGTAAACAATCATATCATCAGCAAAAAGGGATAGCCTGACTTCCTCTTTGCCAATTAGTACTCCTTTAATTTCCTTTTCTTGCCTTATTGCCCTAGCAAGTGTTTCAAGCACTTTATTGAAGAGGAGTGGTGACAGGGGGCAGCCTTGCTGAGTTCCTAACTTTAAGTGAAATGTTTCTGTCGTCTCTCCATTTAGGATGATATTGGCAGTGGGTTTCCTTTATATGGCTTTGATTACATTGAGATATGATCCCTTCAATCCAATTCCCTCTAGGACTTTAAGCATGAAGGGATGCTGAATTTTGTTGAAAGCTTTTTCTGTGTCAGTTGAGATGATTCTGTGGTTTTTGTTTTACAGTCCATTTATATGTTTGATGGTATTTATTGATTTTCATATGTTGAACCTTGCCTGCATCTCTGGTATGAATCCAACTTGGTCATGATGGATGATCTTCTTGATGTGGGTCTGTATGCGGTTTGCAAGTATTTCATTGAGAATTCTTGCATCTGTGTTCATTAATGAGATGGGTCTATAGCTCTCCTTTTTGGTTGTATCTTTGCTTGGTTTTGGTATTAGAGGGATGCTGGCTTCATAGAATGAATTTGGGAGAATTCCCTCTGTATCCTTCTGGACAATTTGAGTAATAATGGTTTTAAGTCTTTTTTTCCCTATTACTTTTTATTTTTTTCATTTTTTAAGAATAAGTAATAATTTATGAGTACAAGCATCCTTCATGTAAAACCAATTTGCAAGCAGTTGTGCCCAAACCCACACAGCCTAAGGGCCCCACCATCCAGAAGGGGAGCTTGTATGTCCAATCAAGTTGATAAAATAAGTATCCAGTCCATATTGATGTAGTTTCACCATTCACCTCAATCGCAGCCCTTATATTCTACCATGCCACCTCTTCAGCAGATTGTTCCCTAGGCTTAGAAAAGGTGGAAGAGAAGCAAAACAGTCTACTTTCTCTGGAGCTATTTTGGACTATGGTCAGTTCTGGCTGTTTCCTTTCATGAACTGACAGTTTGTCCAGGAATAACCTTTCAATCCTACTAATGAAGCACAGGCAATTAGATATATAGGTATTTAAACAGTACTAATTGTTATGGTAGGTTACTTTGGTATAGACACAGATGTTTGGATGGTATGTTAATCCATGAATTACATTTTTTTCTGTAAAATATGACAGGTTCTTACTGTGGCTTATAACATCTCCTAACCTCTAGAGGATGTAAGCTTGTGGCATCAGCCATG
>VZQC01009724.1:34236-67627 GCA_009823505.1 Rhizomys pruinosus
TGGCTTAAAGGATTTTGTCTTTGTTTTGGGTGTTTCCTTTTTTTTATATGAGGTGGATTGGAGTGTATCTTGTTTGTTCTCTCCTATTTGGAGTTCTATGTGCCATTGATTTTTGTATTGTTTTTTTTTTGTTGTTGTTGTTGTTTCTATTTCTTTGATTTCTGCTCTGATTTTTGTTATTTCTTCCTGTCTGTTGCATTCAGGGTTCATTTGCTGCTGTCTCTCAAGTGATTTTAGCTGCAGTGTTAGATCCTTCACTTTGCCCTTTCTGTTTTTCTAATGTAGGCACCCTCTTAGGACTATAAACTTCCCTCTTAGGACTGCTTTTATAGTATCCCATAGGTTTTGTTGTGTTGTATTATCATTGTCATTCAGTTCCAGCAACGCTTTTATTTCTTTCTTTATTTCTTCCTTGACCCATTCATTATTCAGGAGAGTGTTGTTTAGTCTCCTTGTGTTCTGTAGATAGTAGGGCTTATCCTGGTGTTGATATTGAGCTTTATTGCACTGTGGTCTGATAGAATGCATGAAATTATTTCAACCTTTTTGTATTTGTTGAGGTTTTATCTGTGTCCCAGTATGTGGTCGATTTTGAAGAATGTTCCCTGGGGTGCTGAGTAGAAAGTATATTCTCTGGTATTGGGTGGAATATTAGGTAGATGTCTGTGAGGTCCATTTGGTATATCATTTCATTCATTTCCAATGTCTCTCTGTTCATTCTCTGGCAGGTTGACCTGTCCAAAGGGCTCAGTGCAGTTAGAAGCCCCCTACTTTTAGTGGGCTGGGGTTAATCCATGACTTGTGGTCCTGGAGAATTTTCTTTATAAAGTTTGGTGCACCAGAGTTTGGTGCATATATATTCTTGATTGTGGAAATCGTCATGGTCAATTGTTCCTTTGATAAAGATGTAATGGCTTTCTTTGTCTCTTCTGATTTCTTTTACTTTGAAGTCTGTTTTTTTCTGATATTAAAATAGCAACACTTGCTTTATTTTTGGTACCGTTTACTTGGAATATTTTTTCCATCCTTTCACTTTAAGTTGGTGCCTATACTTGAAGGTCAGATACATTTCCTGTAGACAGCATATAGATGGCTTCTGTTTCCTAATCTAATATCCCAGTCTATGTCTTTTGACTGGGGAGTTTAGTCTATTAATATTTAAGGTTTTAATTGAAAAATGTGTGTTGCTTCCTTTCACCTTATTATCCATTTGCATTTTTGGTCTAGGTTTCTACTTCTGGTGTTATGGTTTTATTAATTTCTCTTTCTAGGTGCCTGGGGATAGTTGTTCCTTTCTTCTGTCATTTGAATTGCTTCAAGTATTCTCTGAAGGGTTGGTTTTCTGGAAATGTATTCTATCATCTTGTTTATATCATAGAAGATTTTTCTCTCTCCTTCAACTATAATCAACATTTTTGCTGGGTATAGTAACCTGGGTTGGCATCTATAGTCCTTTAACACTGCAAATGCTTTGATCCACATTCTTCTTGCTTTTATAGTGTGAACTGAGAAGTCAGTTGCAATTCTGATGGGTTTCCTCATTTATATAACTTCTTGTTTTTCTCTTGTGGCTTTCAGAGTTTTGTCTTTATTTTGGGTGTCTAGCATTTTAACTATGATATGGTGTGGGGAGTTTCTTTTCTGATCTAGTCTGTTTGGAGTTCTATGTGCTTCTTTATTTGTATTGTTTTTTTATTTCTTTTTTTTTAGTTTGGGGACATTTTCATCTATTATTCTGTTAAAGATCTTGTCAATACCATTGTCTTGGGATTCTTCTTCCTCTATCCCTATGATGTGGAGGTTTGATCTTTTCACAGTGTTCCCCAATTCCTGGTTGTTCCACTTTTGTGTATTTTTAAATTTTTCATAATCTTTACTTGAGGTGTTTCACTGTTCTGTGTTATCTTCCAGGTCTGATATTCTTTGTTCTGCTTCCTCCATTCTAATTCTGAGGCTTTTTCCATTCCTTTCCTCTTGACTGGATGAGCGTTTGATTTATTTTTTCATTTCCTCTTCTGATTTCTTTAGTATTTCCACTTCCTTTTGGAGCTTCTCAATCTCTTCCTGCAGCTTTTTGCTTTGCTGGTTGTTTTCCTTTTTTATTTCAACATGGGATCTTTTCAATGTTTCCACTTCCTTCCAGAGTTTGTCATTCGCTCCCTCTAGTTCTTTCTGGCATTCGTCATTCTCTTTCTCTAGGAACTTCTTGAGTTTTTCATTCTTTCTCTTTTGTTCTCTGACTTGCTCTTTATATTCTTTGATTTCTTTGAATATGTCTGAAACTGTTCCTCTAAGATCTGCATCCTGGGCCATACCCAGGGGGATCTCACTGTGGGAATCTCCCACAGGGTTGGTAGAGTTTGGTGTGGAATTATCCTGCACCTTTCCCAAGTTGTTCCTTCATCGTGTCGCCGGCATATGTGTTTCTCTTTGCCTGTATTCCAATGCGAATCCCAAATGCCTCTTCACTGTGTGGAAAGCCTTCTTTGCTTGCCCCCCTCATATGCCTTCATTGTTGTTTGTTTATTTGTTTGATTTGTTTTTCTCCTTGTTTACAGACTGTTCACTTGTCTAAGTTTTAGGCTTTCTATTGGAAGTCTAACTCACTCCTCCCTTTCTGTTCTGAAGGTTCTCCAAAGAATCCACTTGGACACTTCCTCATCAATTCCAGTTGGCATGGGGGGGTGGTGTGGGGTGATATGTACTCTGTGTTTCAGGTGGTCCTGGGAAATCCCTGATCTAAACTCTGTGCACTCAAGTCTCACAGTGGCAACAGGCCCATATCTTATACCAGCAAGCAGGGAGACTCCACCTCCACAAGACAATGATTGAATTATCCAACAGACCAATGGAATGAAGAGCCAACAACCCAGAGATATAATTATCCAACAATCCGCCTGGCTGAAGTGCCCAGCACCTGCTTGTGCTTCAGATGGTCCTGGGAAATCCCCAATCTAAGCTCTGTGCACTCAAGTCTCACAGTGGCAACAAGCCCACCTTTTATACCAGCTAGCAGGGAGACTCTGCCACCACAAGACAGTGATTGAATTATCCAACAGACCAATGAAACGAATATACAACAACCGAGACATAGAATTATCCAACAATACACCTGGGTTGAAGTGCCTGGCTCCTACCTATGCTCAGGTGGTCCTGGGAAATCCTCGATCTAAGCTCTGTGCACTCTCATGTCTGGCGCCTTTAACCAGGCCAGGAGTCCATAGCTTGCCAGGCCATATGCCCTACGGAAGAAGCTAACACTATTATTCTAATGAATGGACATAATAATAAACTGCCCCCTAAGTTCTTATTTTTATACCCATAGATTAATACATCTCTCCACCTTCACCAGAGAAGCTTTATTTTTACAGTAGATAGTGATTAATCCAGGGACCTGCAAGTGGTCAATGTACAAAGCATAATAGACAATAGAGTGCTCAGCCATAAATGGGACATCTATATCACATCCCATCCTCACAGGGATTACTGAAGAAGAGGGAACAGAAGGATTTTAAGAGCAGAGGTAGTTGATGACTTCAACAAAATGGTGCTGTCAAGACATGACAAGGCAGTCACACTGATGAGCTCATAGCTCCTGAATGAAGAAGCACAAATCCCATATTTAGCTGAAGATCCATTGGCAATTGATGGCTGCTGGGAAAGGGAGAGTCAGTTTCCTTCAGGTGTGTGACATCTGAGAGATTCTACATGTTCCAGCAGATGTTCCTATACCCAAGCATGTATGAGTAGCACCAAGCAGATTCACAATGGGTTTGAAAATAAGGGCATATGAATTGGGGGAAGAATAGTGGTAGGAAAATAGATGAAATGGAGTGGAGGAAATTGTGGGAGAGAAAGTGAAAGGAGAAAAAGAAAGAAAGGAAGGAAGGAAGGAAGGAAGGAAGGAAGGAAGCAAGGTAGATTTTGTTTAGCTATAGTCATTTGCTAGGATGTACACTCTGATAGATGAAGAGGATCTTCTCATAGGTATCTCTTATTCCAGATAGATTGTTAAGTGCTTCAATAAAGGCCTATGGAAATTGCTATGAGGCCATGGAGTGGAAGAGATTAATCACTACCATTACCCCATCTTCAAAATCAATTTATCAGGGTCCTGTATTTGCAATTAAGGGAAAGTCGCCAGGGCACTTAGAACTAAAATATCTATGTATAATTTTCTCTCTCTAACCCTGTCTTCTCCAACCATTTCGTCTAACATGTTGCATATAGTACTTTTTTATTTCTGCTTATTGGTCAAACTATGGCTAAGAATGGTAGAAAAACTAAAAAAAATATTCCTGTTATTTATCTCCTTCTTATTATTTGTAATCTCAGAAATACCATAAATAAAGATCATTCATTTGACTAACAGGGCAAAAACGTACAAAAAATTGGAGAATAAAAATTACACATATTATACACACAAATTTCATATGGAAGATAGTGTTCTCTAAATTATTTCAAGATTTTTATTTGGTCAACTTACTTAATTTATCAAATTTACCACAAAACATCTAACAAATAAATTGAACATAAGAGCATCATTTTTTTCTTATCAAATGTTAAATAACATTTCTTCTCTTTTTTTATTTACTGCTTCTTTCATCTTATATTTCTTGACCGTGTATTAAGTTCACAACATTCTTCTGGGTGCTGAAAATATAGAGGTATATAATAAATTAGACCAAGGCTGTTATCTCAAAGAATTTCTTCCACACTGAGAACCAACAATCCATAAACATTGGTATGGAGATAGTTCAGTCAGTGAAGTGCTTTGTGAGAGAATCTGAAGTCAGTCCTATGGTGGTTTGAATGAAAATATTTAGATATTTAGTTCCCAGGCTGTGCTTCTGTTTTGGGAGGATCATGCCCCTTTAAGAAGTGTGCCCATGTTGGGGAGAAAGCCCATGACTGGGACCAGGCTTTGAGAGTTCATAATCCTTGCCATATTTCCATTCTCTCTTTGCTTCTTGTGTCTGCTTGAAGATGTGATTGCTTGGGATTCTACTGTGGCCATCTCTGCCAGCATTATGGACTTTAGCCCTGGAAATGTAAGCTCAAATAAACTCTTCCTTCTATAAGTTTCTTTGGTCAGTGTTTTTATCACAGCAATCAAAAGTGACTAATAAAAATCCTTAGATCTGCATACAAAAAAGCTAGACATGGTGGCATGTATTTGCAGCCCGATCAGTGGTAGAGACAGATGTATCCTTGATCAGCCAGTTTAACCTTCTTGGCAAGTTCCAGACACGTACACACAAAATTAAGTGTTATATCAGATAGAAGGCAGTAAATGGTACGGGACAAGGATAAATTTAGGACATTGCAGGCAGAAAGGCTGTCTCAAGATACATTACTGGAAGGTAAGGGATGAATTTGTGCAGTTCAGGAAAATAGAAAGTTGCATGCCATATATGGCACAGGAAAACAGCATTCCAGACTGAAGAAATAACAGGTGCAAAGACCCAGAGGAAGAATTACGTATATTACAGAATGTTCCAGTGACTCTAGTAAGTAGAGTTAGCAAGCAACCATCCTCATTTGCTGAGGATTAAGTGTATTCCTAAGGCACTAGACTTCATTGCTAATACTGGGAAAATTCAAGAAAAAACAGACATGAGTTCATCATCCTGCAAAGAAAGCTGTTCTGAACACTGGATGAAGAATTTGGAATAGTGATTAGAAATTGATTTAAAGAGGTTGGTAGAAATCAAACAGTGTGAAGCTTTTAGAATGTGGTAAACATCACTTTGTAGTATGACAGTTCTTTTAGAGGGATGTTATCAGAAGATACCCATGATCTGAGTTATTGAACTGCTATAATTCTTGTTTGTTACATGAAAATAACTTAATTTTATCAAGAAGACTAACTGCTTCTTCTGAAATAGGCCAACAAGGTTGAACAGTAATCGTATGAGTCAAAAACATTTGTGAATGTCAGAGTCAGAAACTCTCCATCAAAACACTAAGCTAGGCTGGGCATAGTGTTGGATACCTTTAATACTAAAACTCAGGAGGTGACCCTGATGGATCTCTGTGAATGTGAGGACAGCCAGGGGTACATAGTGAGACCCTGTCCAACCAACCAACCAAACAAACAAACAAATAAACAAACAATAAAAATAGACTTACCTACACTTAGCTTCACTTTCTTAAAGACAAAAAAATCTTACTGTGTAAACCATCTTGGCCTAGAAATCAGAGATCTGCCTGCCTCTGACTCTCAAGTGGCTGACTCTATGAGTCACTTTTCTGTCGCTGTGGCTAAACACCAGGACAAAGGCACTTTGTAGAAGGAAGAGTTGATTTGGCTTATGTATTAGAGTCCATGATGGTGAGGGAGATATGGTGTGGTGGAAGCAAGCGACTGGAGAAGAAAGCTGAGGAATCACATCTTCAAGCAAGCATGGGAAGTTAGTGAGTGCCTGGAAGTCTGACCAGGCTTAAGAACTCTCATAGACCACCCCCAGAGACTTCCAGCAAGGCCAGACTTCTCAAACCTTCTAAAGTAGCCTTACCAAACGGGGACAAAATGTGTACGTACTTGGAACCTATGGGGGCCATTCTCATTCAAACTACCACACTGACTGACCCTCAGCGTCATTTTAGGAATGTACTTAAGGGCTGGAGAGTATGGCTCAGCAGTTAAGAGCACTGACTGCTCTTGCAGAGGACTCGGGTTTGATTCCCAACACCCACATGGTGGCTAAGAACTGTCTTTAACTCCAGTTTCAGGGGAATCCGACACCTTTTTCTAACCTCCACAGCATTGCATGACATGGGTGCACCTACCTACATGCAGAAAGTATACTCATACACATAAAAAATAAAGAAAAATTTAAAAAGAAAGTTATCTCATTATATCTAGGGAAATTCAGCTGAAGGCTACTCTGGAGGCCCTTTCAGTGGGAATGCTATATTAGAGTGTTTTCCCTGAAGAGTCTCAAAACAACTTGTCTAAACTATGGAAATGTTCTTACCTTTGACTAAGATAAAGATGTACCCCTCACTAGCTAGGAAAGACTCCCTCTCAAGGTCCAAAATATAATAGCAAACAACCTAAAATTTACCTCTCTTTGACCTGGTGATTTTTCTCTACTGGTTTTATCTAGTATAAAGGAAGCATGAATGCCCAGAAAGAATAAAAAATTAACAGAATTTAATAAATAAAGAAGGAGGTAGAGGTGATGAATCAAGGAAGTGGAAGAAGGTAAAAGTCAAGAAGATGAAGCAAACCAAAAAGAATGGTCCGATTTGTCAGGGAGACAGCCCCGGCTCACTTTCTTTTAGGGCTCATGAAGGGCTGACATTTCTAGTCCTTCTCCCACTGACAGACTCTCAAAAGGAAGGGTAAGGTGTGATCCAAAAATGGAAAGGGTAAAAATAGAAAGAAAGGAAAGCACAAGTTATAAGCACACATTTTCCTGAGGTTGAGTTTAGGCCCAACATGAACCCATCACAAACCATTTCTGATTAGAACATAATATGGTTTTTCCTCAGAATCAGAAGGTGGAAGAGAAATAAGATAAATGAAATGATAGTGATTAAAAATAGCTGTATTCTAGAAGAATGATTTTATGACTTTTTTATCCTATAAATTACTTCTAATAAATTGTTACATAGAAATCAGTATACAATGAGAACCATTTTAAATAGAATCAAATTTATTATTGAATATATCTAGAGTCCCCATCAAATGTAATAGCCTGTGTAGGAATTTGTAAGCTTTAACAGTATTTATAATCAAAATCTTTTATAAAGAGGAGCTGGAGAGATGGGTCAACAGTTAAGAGCACTGGCTATTCCTGCGGAGGAACCAGGTTCAGTTCCCAGGACCATATGGCAGCTAACAACCATCTGTAACTTTATATACAAGGGAATTGGATGCCTCTTCTGATCTAACCTTTACAGGCATTGCATGACAGAGTGCTCTTACATACATGCAGGCAACACCCGCATACACATAAAATAAAAATATTAGATAAGAAAATTTTAAAAAATCTTGTAAAGAATAACTTACTTATGACTGATTTCTTAGCATACAAATAGAAAAAGTAAGCACAGACAAAACGAAAATATTACACTCAAAACATGCAAATTCAATTTTCTAGGAAGAAGTAAGTGAAATCTGAAGAGATGTAACCAAGGCAAAGTGTTCACAAAAGGGGGTTATCAGAGGATTGTCCTATTCTAATTTACAAGTTGGTAATTTTCTGCCAAGCATGTGTTCAGTAGCAGAATACACATGAGCGGGTGCATTGGATCTTTTAAGAAAGGGAGATCAATTTTCATTTATCTAACAACTTCCATGTGTCAGATACTTGGCATAGTACAACTTATTGTCTTATTTTCTTCTAGCAGAAACAATTGGGCCTGTCAGAAAATTCAAATGGCTTTTATAATAGAAATCATTAGCAATCACCCGCATCCAGTTCTTATCCTCTTCCTGGCATGCAGCAACACTTCATTTCTGAGGTAGCTTGGAATCACATGGGACAAGTTGACAGTGCTAGCCAATGGAGTGCAAATGGAATGGAACGAGTCTTTTCTCAAACAACACAGTTTTAAGCTTGCATGGTAGCTGCATGCATGTTCTTATGTTTCAGAATGAAAGCAGAGACTATGTTCTATTACAGAGCCATCAGACACAATGAACCTGTGCTCCTCCATGATGGGCAGGAAAAGTCTGCACCTCAAGAGCTGCTTAATCCACTGGATTAAATTGGATTAAGTTGGATATAATAAAATAAAAATATCTCACATCAAATCAGTAAGACCTTAGAGTTATTACTACCAGGGCAAGGCAGAGACTGTCCTGACTAGAACACTTACCAGATTATATAGTGGCAAATGCTGGAATTAGACACTGAAGCAATATTTGTTTTGCTCCAAAAAGTAGGTTCTTTCCATCCTTTCAAACTGTCCATGTTAAATGACAAAAGTTCAGATTACAGCCCTAGAGACATGGAACCCACATGCTCTACAAACTCAGAATACAAAGGTTCTGAGTAAAATATGATTGCACGGGAATGGTATTTGAGTTATTTCTGGAAATTAATGAGAGAGAAGGTAGGAATTTGTGAAAAAAATGGGTCTTATGAGCAGGGAAGACAATAACTTTACAAGAAGGAGGAGTACAAATTAGAAAACTGTGGCATATAAGATTAAGGCGCAAGACGAGCTGTGTTCTTGGAGTTCTCCACATCAGATAGTTGATGAACTTAATTTCAGGATGGGGATAAGGTATAGAAAACACTAGAATGAAAGTCAAGAGGTCTTTGAAGCAAAACTGTTGGGTGGTGGTGGCAGGATTTGTGCTGACAGCAAATATTTCCTTTCTTAAAAGTGCGGGCTGCATCTCAGATAGTTTCAAAGATCTCTTTTGGTTCGAGTTTTCCTCAAATTTCCTTTGGGTGTTCTATTGGGGGCATATCAGAGTCATAGACATTTGATAATCATTAGCTTTTTGTCTATTTTCGTGTGCTGTATGTGTATATATCCATATGTGTGCCTATATCTATGCATGTACACATGTACAGGCCACAGTTTCAAATCAGCTATCTTCCTCTTTCATCTTAATCTTATTTTCTCTTGAGATAGGTTCTTTCACTGAACCAAGATATCACCAGTTTGATAAGACTACCTGCTGAGTGGAACAGGGATCTGCCTATCTCTCCCACCCTTTCCCTTCCCAATGTTGGGATTACATATATGTGCGATGTACCGTGTTCATTTTAGATGAAGTGATAAGGATCCAAGCTCAGGTCTTCATGTTGATGACAAGCCCTTTACCCACTGAGCATTCTCCCAATCCCCTATGTTCAGATTTTTAATGAACTATCTAATAAAAGAAATGTAGAAGTGAAGGCAAATAAGCACCCTGATGAGCAAGAGATAGGGAAAGAGGCCCTCAGTGAACGAGAAGGCAAATTTCTGGCTTTTTCTTCACCCAAGTCAGGCAAAGGCTTGTCAAGCTTTGTCCTGCAAAGTAGGCAGGACCCTGCTTCTTCCTTCCCTGGCAGACATGTCCAAGTTCAAGTTGTCCTGGGATCTCTCTCTCTCTCTCTCTCTCTCTCTCTCTCTCTCTCTCTCTCCTCTACTTTTAATACCTGTTGCTTGATATGCCTGAGATTCTTCCTGCCTTTTGATTCTTTTATTGAATGATTATTCAATAATCGTTTCTTTCTCAATGTATATTTTTATTGAATTGTTGTCCATTTTCTACCATACATTCTTAATCATCTTTAGACTCCCTCCTTGGTCACACCCTCTGCATCCACCCCCACTAGCATTCATACACTATGACATATATGTTAAGGCCTATTGAGTCAGGCTTGTGTTCCCAGACATCCCTCAGTGTGAATTCTTCCAATGGAGTCAAGTCAGCTTATCTAGACTCACTCTTTCCCTTAAAGAAGATCAATACTCCATCACCCAGCAGTAATCAGCAGCCAATAGTTCTTCAGGTTGGAGCCTCCTGCCAATTTCCTTAGTTCTACGCTGGGATTTTGAGTTTGCATATGTCTTGTTCATGCTGTTACCATTGATTTAGTTCATATGAGCAAGGTCCCACAGCCTGGAAAGCTCTGTTTCCTTATGTTCGTATTCTAAGCCTGATTCTTACAATCTTTCCACCCCTTCTTCCACAATGGTCCCTGAGCCATGGACTGATGAGTTTTAATACAGGAGTCCTATCCAAGGACACACATTTATTTAATTGGTAGAAGAAACAAACAGATAAAGACTTGTGACAGAAAAGAATATGGAAAGATTTCTGCACTGACCTTACCAGTCTGAGTGGTAGAGGAATGATTCAACTGCTGCTCTTGTGACAGATGTTAACCTGTATATAAATTAATTAAACAATTTCCCTTATCATTCCAGGTAGACAGTGCCATCATTGCCCTAATTAAAGTATTTTCAGGCAGGATCTCTCTATGTAGTTCAGGCTGGCCTGAAACTTATCAAGTAACCAAAGATGGCCTTGAACCTGCCATTCATTGACCTTCCTCATCCTCTTAAGTGTGAAGGTTACAATTGTTTTCTGTTGGACAGAGTTTACTATCCCAGATTTCTAAGAATTTTATCACTCAGTCCCTTGCTCAAACGTTCTTATTTCGTTTCTCTTCAAAACCTTTCCCTCTTAGGAAGCCCCTTTCCTTAGGCAGTGGGAAAGGTAGCATACATGACTGTATATGAGCATATGCATATACTGACTGTCCTATAAATGCTAGCAATCTGTTGTACACTAAAGATTATATAAATCTTAGCAGCTTTGCTGGTGCCTTATACACAAGCAGCTGTTGTTTCTTGGTTGCCTGATTAAATATGCTGTAGAATTTCTCCTAAGAAAAATCTCACCAAAGTTGATTCCAGCAAATCCTTCATAATATCCTAGCGAGCAGCATCACTTTCTAAGCAATCTAAGGACCCAATAAATGGCAACTTTTGCCAATGGGACTGCTCTTTCCTTTTGGGAGTCAAGACATTTATAACACCAGACCAGGTATCTTAGTCATGTCTCAGCCACTAACCAACAGTCACTCAGCAACTCCAAATTAGCTACCTGTATATAACTACAGATAAGACATAGCATGTGGATTGAAAAGTGTTGCACAATATGACTCTGTCTGAGTGTTTTCAAATTATATTTATGTCCATATATCTGTTTCTGTATCTCACTGGGTAGAAAAATTGCAAGCTGAGCATCTATAGGCAAACATAGAAAGCATTTTTCATTGAGACCAAGGATATCGATCTGACATTAAAGTCACAAAATAAATCATTTCCAAAGATATTCAATGGGGAAATCAAATCAAAATGATGTCAAGCATGTTATTTACAAGATGGCTGATTATAGAAATAGGGGTCTACTTCAGACTGTGGGAAAGGTTTGGCAACTCCTGGATATCTAATATTTAATCTGCATTGGTATTTCAATGGAGTTATTACTTCCTGTGTCACTTACCTAGCTTGCTAACCTTGGATCATATCTGAATTTCCATTAAATTTTAACTTCAAAAAGCAAATAGTGTCTACTTTGAAAATTGTATCTTCACACAATTAATAACACAGTACGTTATTATTTAAGCAACTACATTATTGGCTGAATACTAAGATGTTTCATACAAAGGTGTTACAATCTTAGAAGTGCATGCAAGTTACATTTTTTGGACAGACTTCTAGTAAATGTGTTATATTTTCTTCCTTACCATGAGACTTTTATTCTGTTCCTAAACCTTGAATTCTTTCTCCAGTGACTTTAGGCAGTTAATTCTCATTCTAACATCTGGTGATAGAGCACTTTACAGGAGGTAGTCTTTGACCACCTTAACTAATCCAATCTTATGATTATATGCTCTGTACACTAGCTAACCTTTCTCAAAATGTTTTGACCTTTATAACTTTATAAATCAATATAGTCATGTTTGTTAACATGTAGCTTTCCTACTAGTCAGTAAGCCCTTGGCATAAGACCTTCAAGGGTTTTGCAAATCACTGCATATCTGGAGTTAGCACAGTGCCTAAAACCAAAGGAATCAAATTGCGATTTTACTGGTCAATGAATAACTAATTAATTTTTGATACAAGGAAGGCCTCATTACATGGTCCTGGATCTTTACATATATATACTAGGCTGGCCACAATCTCACAGAGCTCTGCCTGCCTCTGACTTCTGATTGTTGGGATTAGCACCCCCATAGCCAGCTATAACTAAGTTTAAATAAATAGATAATGAATGAATAAATAAATAAATGGATTATTTTAAAATAAAAAAATTGCCAACACTTCAGTTTTATCCAGAAGTTATCATGTATTTTATCAATAATGACCATAAGGAACTATAAAAATAAATTTATTGAAATTTTTGAATTGGAGGGTATGATCCATTACGAGTATGTTTTCTTCTTGTTATTGCTTTCTCTAGTTTCCTGGGTACCCAGAGAAACAGTCCATGGGCCATGATCTTCTGAATTATACAACAAAGAGAACAACACTCTGTGCAAATACCCATAGCTGGGTCATTTGTCAGAAGTTTCATTTATACATTGCTTCCTTGAGTTCCTAAGGCAGGTACTTTTCACCAGCACACACATTCATTTGCACAGTCACTGGTTCTTAATTGTTTAGTCACTATCAGGTGAGAGATCAAGGTAGTTGGCATTCATCGGCACACCCATTCATTCACCCGCTCTTTATTCTTTTTGGGAAATTACTAGATTCTAGTGTGTTTCCTGGTATTTCTTTGATGTGCCTAACTGTGTGTAAAGGCTGAATATCAGCCTAGGTTGACAGCATTGGGAAGCAGTGTCTGCTCCCTCACAGTACTGTTTCCTTGGAAACGACAGAGTTAAGATAAATGCAGAATGTTGTGTCTGCCTCATTTGCTATGTGTGACTACACCTGGATTGGAGCAGCTGGGAATTGACATGAAGACCTCTAACTTATATAAATAGATACATTGGAAAAAATAGGGCTAGAAAATCAAGAGGCATTTTTCTGAGTCAAAATGACTTACACATTTCTGGCCTTTAAAAAAAAAATAAGTCCATACTTGTACTTTATGAGTATGAAGCCTAACGACTTCTATGTAGTTATGATTCTTCCAAAGAAATAAACATAAAATAAATACATCTCTTATAATACAACTTATACTACATCTTATAGTACATATCTTATAATATTAAGCTAAATAATAAAGTCAATTTGAGGCCTACTCAAATTGACTTTATTATTTAAGTCTTCTTGCCTTCTCCAAACTATAATAGAAACTATGAGTATTATATGCATGTAGGTATGTAATTACTGAATCTTTGAAGCCAGAAATGAATACATGTTGAAATTTCTTTCATACAAAGTCCTTGTTAGGTCCCACTATCACAGTATCTGGTGCCAGGTCCTACTCTCTCTTTTAAGAGAAATCATGAACAGTAAAGAGAAGCACCCTTAGTGTTAGAACCCTAATATCTGAATTGCCAGTGTGCTGAAGAATGTATTTGCAAACCAAAATACACAGTTCTAGAGCCGGAGAGCTAAGATTCATGACTCTCTACTTAAAAGTCCAGCAAATCATACCTCTAGTCATACTCAAGTCAGAACATAATCTCAGCTCTCAAAGTCAGAAGTTTATGGCACTAGGCACTAAGAACCAAAAGCATATTGCTCTACATGTCTAAATAGAAAGCCTCAAAGCCCTAGGTGCTCAGGAAAGCATCTTTGAATGCCACCTAGCCTTCAGTAGCTAGATTTAGAACTGCAGATGTTGGAACCCTTGTCTCTTAACTGTTGGGAATCTTCCAGACCTTTTCCAGAATCAAAATTTCAGCTCACCCATTCTGCAAAATATCCTCATAGAAAAGAGGCATTGCACACTTGACCTTAGATTACAATTCTAACAGTCACAGCTTTCCATGTGCCTAGCTTTCAATTCCACCAGAAACAAGCCTCTTTATGGACCTGTCAAAGCTTCTCATTGTACCAATCACAGGCTTTCTGCTGTGTTCCTGGGTGACTGTACTTCCTGTAGTTCTGACTGAAAATAGCTGCAAGGTTTGAGGGGTTGGCTACAGTTCACTGAAGCTTGTTTGCCCATAAGAGAGATTTCTGGTTTTAGCCCCTCTAAAGAGGAATGAGGTGTCTGCAGCTGCCGTGGTTGCACTGAGACACACAGGTAGAGTCCAGTTTCTTTAGAGTAATCATGGCATGTTCCAAAGAGCTTGTCTGCCATGATCACATTCTGACCAATGGTCATAAAAGGGAGTGCTTGGTTGACACACCTTACCCAAGGTGTTTTAATTTACTTTTCAGTTGATGTGAGAAAACAGCCTGACCAAAAGTGACTTAGGATTATTTATGTTTGTCTGGCTCATTGCGTTAAGAAAGCAAGATATATTTCTGATTATAAATTTTTACATTTATGCATGTGTGCTTATATAATTTTGTTTATATCTCTTCTAACCAAGTGCTAGAAAAAATAGGAAATATACAGTTTCTTTAATTGAAGCATCAATACAATGTTATGAAATCTAACTCATTTTGAAAAGGAAAAAAAAAGCAACTTAGAGAAAGAAAGGGTTTATTTGGTTTATACTTCAAGATCATACTCCATCATTGAGGAAACAGAGGGTGGGAACTCAACAGGAACAGTGGAGGAAGCTAGGCTGGTCTTCCTACATCAATTACCAAGCAATCACTTTTTATACAGGGCCAATGACCAATATGATGAAGAAATTATTCAATTGAGGGTTCCTTATCCCAGTTGACTGTAGGTTGTATCAAGTTGACAATAAAATCCAAGCAGCACACAAGAGAAACAGGAACATGGGGAGAGGTCTATCAGCTGCCAGCCAAGTGTCCATTTGACTCACTTCTAACTGCTTATTGGAAGGACTACTCCTTATGGAATAAACATTTTTTTTCTTTTTTTTTTTTTTTTCGGTCTTTTAGAGAAAGGGTCTCCCTGTAGCCCCAGCTGTCTTGGAACTCCCTCTGTAGACCAGGCTAGCCTTGAACTCACAGAGATCAGCCTGCCTCTGCCTCCCAAGTGCTAGGATTAAAGGTGTGCACCACCACGCCCCAGTAAGGGTAGCTGGAGAGACAAGCATGGGTGCTGGGAACTGAACTCTTGTCTTTTTGGTTGTGAGCCTGAGCCTTTAAGGGCTGCGCCTGCTTTCCAGCCCATCCATTGAACATTCTTTTTTTCACATTTTCCCCCTTTAATTTTATATTACTCTAAAATATGAATACATATTTTCACTCATATACAGTAATTACAGAGTCTGTCAGTCAGTAGTGGCTCCATTCTAGAGCCTGATAAGAGATTTACATTATAACAACATATATGCTTTCAGATAAACAGAAATATAACAATAATGTTGTTCAGCTTGCCTTTCATCTGGGGATTTGGTGTTAGCACCCACAAATGAGGGAGAACATTTGCCACTTGTTTTACTGGGACTGTGTTACTACGCTTAGCACAATGGCTTTGAGTTCCATCCATTTAACTTCAAAGTTCCTGATGTCATCTTTCTTTACCACTGAAGAGTGTAGATGTACCACATTTTTGTGTAGATGTTCCACATTCTTGTCGTCCATCAGTTGAGGGGAATTTGGATTGGTTCCAGCTCTTAGCTATTGTGAAGAGAGCTGTAACAAACATGGATGTGCATGTATCTTTGCAATAGGATGAGTCTTGTGGATATATACCCAGGAGTGGTATGACTGAGTAAGGTGTTAGGCTCATTTTGAGTCTTTTAAGGGTTCTCCACACTGCTTTCTATAGTGGTTGTACAAGTTTACATTCCCACCAGCAATGGACGAGTGTTCCCCTTTCCCCACAACCTCTCCAGCATTTGGTGTCTTTTGTTTTCCAGATCTTAGCCAGCCATACTGGAGTGAGATAATATCTGAGAGTGGTTTTAAAATTTGCATTTCTTTAATTATTAATGATGTTGAATTATTAAGATGTATCTCAGCCATCTTTACTTCCTCACTGGTGAAGTCTCTGTTCAGCTCTATCTTTTGAGTAAGTCATTTGTTTTTTTACTTCTTTATTTTTTGAGTAGTTTATATATTCTTGACATTAATGCTCTGTCAGATGAATAACTGGTGAAGATTTCCTCACACTCTGTGAGTTTTCTCTTCACTTCCTTGATTCTTTCGCTGTACAGAAGCTTTTGAGTTTGATGAGGTTCCATTTGTCAGCTGCTGACCTTATTTCCTGCACAGCTGCTGTCTGATTTAGAATGTCTTTTCCTGGGGTTGGAGAGATAGCGTAGTGGTTAAGAGCACCGACTGCTCATGCAGAGGACCCGGGTTCGATCCCCAGCGCCCACATGGCGGCTAAGAACTGTCTGTAACTCCTCCGATCCCCAGCGCCCACATGGCAGCTAAGAACTGTCTGTAACTCCAATTCCAGGAGAACTCCAGTTCCAGGGGAAACCAAGACCCTCTTCTGACCTCCGAGGCATTGCACGACACGGGTGCACAAACCTACATGCAGACATTCGTACACATACAAAAAAAAAAAAAGTCTTCTCTTACACCTATGTCTTGTAGGTTGGTGCCAACTTTTTCTTCTATCACCCTCAGGGTTTCAGGTTTCAGGTTGAGATCTTTGTTCCACTTGGAGTTGATTTTTGTACAGGGTGAGAGGTAGGGGTTTAATTTTGTTCTACAAATGGTGATCCAGTTTTGCCAGCACCATTTGCTGAAGATGCTATTCTTCCTCCATTGAGGTGGGGTTTTTTTCCCCTTTGTCAAATATGAAGTGGCTGAAATTGTGTGAGCTCATGTTTGGATCTTCAAATTTGTTCCATTGGTCAATGGGTCTGTTTTTGTGCTAGTACCAAGCTGTCTTTATGACTATGGCCCTGTAATATAGCTTGAAGTCTTGTAAAGCAATCCCGCTGAATTGCATTTTTTACTCAGGGTTGCTTTAGCTATTTGGGGTCTTTTGTTTTTCCATATGAATTTAAGGATTTTTTCCCCAAGTCTGTGAAGAAGCTCACAGGGATTTTGATTGGGATTGCGTTGAATCTGTATATCAATTTGGGGAAAATGAAAATTTACACTATATTAATTTTTCTAATCCATTCTTAATAGTACATGATAATGTTTTACTCCTAGTCCTGATCTGACTTAGCACTTTGCATCCCACTGGCTTTTCCTTGTACTCTGCTGTGTCACAGCACGTGACTCTTTCAGGAGCTAGCTTATGATGGTCAGCATCAGAGGAGGAGACAAACCCAGATTCATCTCTCATCCATGCCACTTTCTGGCTCTATGGCTTTGATGAGTCATATAAATTTTGTATAAGTTTCTTCTTTTGAAAAATGAGGTCACACTGGACAAAGAATAGAGCAAATTAGCGGCCAGGGTCCAATGTTGAAGTATCATTAATAAAGAAAAAACTGTGTCCAGGGTCAAGTCCCCAACTCTCACTGTGTCCCAGAGAAGGAAAAGAGAAGACTATAGGGGTGAATGCAATTGAAATATATTATGTATATGTATAAAACTGACATAATGAAACTATGTATTATGTATAATATCTATATGGTAATAAAACATTAAAAAATAATAGTAAAAGTTACACATATAGTGTTGCTTTGAAGATTTTATGTATATATGTATATAACTTCTGTAATACAATTTCCCAAATATACTAAACTCTTCATAAATGCCACTTATTAAGTATAATTTTAATGATATTCAAAATTAAACTTTATTCTTTTATGTTCCAGTGTTTTTGCATCATCACAATTAACAATATATTATGTCATTAACTTTAGAAGATAAAATCCAAGAGGGATAAATTCTAAATATTCATGAGGAAAAAGGAAATTCTCATTAGAGTAGATATTCTCTCATTAGAGTAGAGATACAGTGGAGTTATGATACAGTGAGACAGCAGAATTCACAAGCAGCAAGTAAATGGAAGAGTTAAGAAAACCAAAGTCACCATGGTGACCCAAACCAATCATTTCAATTGGCTCAATCTGTCTCATGTTTTTCGTTCCTGTTTCATAATAGATTTTATATGAGTTCACATGTCTTTTCCTTTCTCTATGGTGGAAGTCCATCCCCGTTCTCCCCTATAGACTGAACGGTTCAGATGAGATGATTTCTATTGTTATTTGTGATTCTACATATTTCATTACTCCTTCAAACTGAGGAAAATAAAGCTCATGACTCCCACGGGCCCACTCTCACTGCCTGGCTTGATGAGAACACAGACACACAGACACACAGACACACAGACACACAGACACACAGACACACACACACACACACACACACACACACACACCATTTCCTTCATGAAAGGGAAAAAAGCGAATATTTGTAATTCAACTTCCCTGTTAATCATCTGGGAGCTTTTTGTTTTAAGAAGTATGTAATGTATATTCTTCATCTGGTTATTTTAAGTTTTGTGAACAATTTGTCATTTGCCTCTGTACAAACTGAATCCTGAGCCTGTCCCACAATCTAAAGTCATGTTTGTCTCCCACACAGTCCAAATCTGAAATGTTTTCATGACATTTTCATTGGTTCAATAAATTACTCCGCAATATATGCTTGCCTTTCTGCCCCACTTCCTCGAGGCAAAAATAAATAAATAAATACAAATGAATCTGGCTTTAGCTGTGAAGATGCTTCTAACTGCCTCTCACCCACGTTCACCCAACTCACCTGACAGCTGTTTGCAAAGATCATTTCAACTGAAGGTAAAATCACTTTTAATCAGGGATGTCTCTTGGCTTCATCTGTGCTATATTGTGGCAAACTTTCCTCAAGTTCCAGATGCACTGTGGATGATTCAAACTACTTTGTCATTCATTATGTTCATACAAGAGTTTAACTTGAGGGGGCTGGTTTGGGAATAAGTAATTGCTTTTCCACAGCTGGGTAGGTGTTCTTCAGCTATGGCTCTCTGGGGCTGGAGGATGCTTGGGAATGTTCTTAGACAACAAGTTAACTGAAACCACAGGCTGGGAAGGCTCATTTACAAAAGGTCTCAGTACAGCAATTCATTATCATAATCTCTTCTCTGCTGCAGATGTCAAATTGGGGAGTTAACATGATGTCTAGCCATCATGGAAGGCTATGGTGTCAGAAAGAAAAGTTTGATTTTAACTTCAAATCACTTTGGTTGGCGTGAGCCTTTGGAATTTACTTGGTTTGTACTTTATGTTTTTATTGCTTATTTAATTTATTATTTAATTGTTTTTTTGTTGATTTATGTTTATCTTATACTTGCATGTAGGTAAGTTTACCTGTGTCATGTAATGCCTGCAGTAGCCAGAAGATGGCGTCAGATCCCCTGAACTGGAGTTACCAGCATGCAGGTTCTGGGAATTGAACTAGGGTCCAATGCAAGAGCAGCCAGTGCTCTTAACGACTGAACCATCTCTCCAGACCCTACTTTATGTTTTTAAGACGTGGTCTTTGCACCTGAAAAACAGAGGGAAAACATGTGCTTTATATAAGATTCATAACAAGAGTTAAGCATGGTAATTCATGAAGACTTAATGAATAATCATTCTTACTGCTTTAATAATATTCTGAACATTTTAATCCTAAATCATGAGTTGGTTACCTTTGACTCAATCATTGTCACACAGTAAAACAACCATCACAGAGTAGTACTAAGCATTTGTTTCCAAAACATGTATTTGAACACAAAATAAATGCAACAGCAATGTCAAAAATAAAAACAAGATTTCACTCATCCCCATTTCTTCAGAGATGAGTTTGGATACATATTTGTGTATCCATACCTATGGAATCATTTTAATTTCTTTTCCACTCATGTCAAGGAATGCTCAAATAGTTTTAGAGACTAGCGTTGAGCACCTTTAGTATATTGGTGCTTTGACCATTACCAAGCGGCTTCATTTTATTATAGACAACACCATTGTTAAGGGAAAGACACACTCTTCCCTGAGGGTCTATTAATATTTTGATGTGATGTGACAATGGTACCACTTCAACCCAAACCTAATGAGTCAAACCACAGTCTTCAAATAGCAGCACAACTCTTCACTTCAAGTGGTACTGTTGGAAACGCTTCTCATCACAAGGTACCTACAAGGATGCTCAAGTCCTTTTTAAGATGTTCACAGAAAAATAGAAAAGATTTGATGAGTTGTTAGAATATTTACATGCTTCTAAGTATAACAACATAATTATTATACACTTCATGTGAGGACTGAGGTCGTTGGAGGTTTTTCGTGATTTTTTAAAGTGTTGAAATAACTTGCATATTTATGGAAATATCCAAGTCTTTGTGGCACATCTCTAGTTCACATTGGCTAAAGAAGGCTATCTGAGCCCATCTTCCAAGTGTGAATTTTACATATGGATAGAAATAGAACAAAAATATAGAATCAGGAATGCATATATTTCCATCTTAAACTTTGTTTAACTAAGACAGAATTTTCTGCTGGGAACTTCTAAATTGAAGACTCTAAACTAGGCATTTGCTATATACTCATTCATTTGATGTTTATCTCAGTTCTGACAATAATGTTATCCTCATTTTAAGGATGAGAGATAGTGAAGATTGAGACTACAATCAACTTGCCTATGGTCTCATAGCTAAAATGTCAAAAATGGATCTTTAACTAATTAACGCAAATTGGAACTCTTGTTTTCTGATTTAAAAGGAAAGAAGGCATTGAAAACTGGGGTCTGAAACATAACAAAGTCTTACTATGTCTGCAGGTCTCTGCCTTATAGAGTTTGCCATGTCCATGATCCTAACAATTGTAAAATATAGCATACTTTTTCAAACATACATTTGTTTCATGTGTTTGTACTATTTTCTGACCTTATCCTGGGTAAATGTTAATGAACAAAGAGAAAAAGAACAGGAAGGAAAATTTCAAATAAGTCCATTATACAGAAATACTTTTGTAAAGAAGTTTCAAGATTCTAGTATTTAAAACTAGCCCTGCACGAGGCATGGTGGCACATGCCTTTAATCCTAGCACTTGGGAGGCAGAGGCAGGCAGATCTTTGTGAGTTCAAGGCTAGCCTGGTCTACAGAGTGACTTCCAGGACAGCTGGGGCTACAAGGAGACCCTGCCTCAAAAATACCCCCCCCCAACAAAAAAACTAGCCCTGGGCCCAACAGTAAACTCTTTGGGTTAAACTCCAATTTTGAAGCAAATAAATGATCCGTAGCATGAACTCTTTATTTATTGAACATTTGTATATCTCAGACAATGGTTCCCAATCAAATCCAGTCCCCCCACCATGCCCCAATCCCCCATCAGAACTCATGCATTATAACATCCAAGGTAAGTCCTATCCAGTCCAGCTCCCAAACCCAGATATCCTTCTGTGCAAATAAATCTGCTGGAGTCTGAACTCTTAAACCTACAACCCATTCTACCCTCTCCCAGACATTGCAATGTTCTAAATCTTGCATCAGAAATTTGGGGGATATGAATAATAACAATATTTTTATATACTCTTGTTCCTGAATAAAGGAGCTGATTGTTTTGGAAAGAGCAGTCAACTCATCAATTACCTCATTTAAGACTGCCAAATTAGTCTGCCTATTGAATCATTTGCATTTGTAGGTCATTCTACAAATATAAAGTGGAGACACACAAAATTTCAATCCACCTAACATAATGGTAAGTGCTAAATATGGAAAACACCATTGCTACACTATGGAAAAACTATCAAAATAAACCACAGCATGTAGACTTAATTACTGATTCATGTAAATTGTGTGTATAAATAATTTGACTTTGTAAATAAATGCTGATATCTGACAGCTACTTAACAAAATTTGTGATGAAGCCTTCAATTTTATTTCACTATGTGTTACAAATAAAAAATCAGTCCAGAGACAACTTAATAATCTTTCATTCAACTATACAATTACCTATGCTATTAACAAGTGAATGTGAGCTGATTATTTGGATTTTCCAGACAAGCATATTTCCATTCTCAGTTCCTTTTTTTGTTTTGTTTTGTTTTTAGAAAATAGATCTCTGTATTCAGATGCTATTAATGTAGGGTCCTCTGGGGACTCCTTATTGACAAGGTCATAAATATCTTTGTTTCCAACCCCACCTCCCTAGAACTTCTAGCATGGCTGCCTTTCCAACATGACCTTCCATTCTTCCATTTCCCACGTGGTTATTATTTTGATATATCCTTACTTACTTATACAGCTGGCTCCACCTATAATTGTCTTCAAAGCTTACCCAGCTTGAAGGGTGATCACAATATAAAGTGGTACTCCAGCAGGCCAGACAGGATTTTCTATAATATTAAGTGTTTCCTTCCTGTAATGAAAGTAAATGAACACACCCACATTATGGTGCAAGTGATTTTCTGGAAACTCAGATTGAATGAGATTGTTTGAGGTTACTACTCAATCTGAAAATAAGCTTTTAAAAGAAAATCTAATGTCAAGGATACAATAAGGAAATGAGGTTCTCTAAGGCTTTTATTATGGACAGAGACGCAAACTATTTAAGTGACAGTCTTCCAACAGCACAGTAGTTTAGAGGCACAGGATCACAATATTTGACATACATGGCTGGTGAACAGACCAAGTCCAGAGTATATTTTCTGACCCTTCCAGATTCCCATACTCTTGCATACTATCTCCCACTGCATCAGTGGATTTGTAGCTAGGTCTTTCTGTAGTGGCCTATGTGTAACATAGCATGAACTCTCTCTGCTAACATAAGCCCAAATGGTTCACTTAGATGGGGCATTCTTTCAGCTAATTCTCTAACATGAACACTTCTAAAGTAGTTCAAAGACTTTTCAAGATAATGTTTCAGATTCAAACTTAAAAACCCAAATCTGGCAACAGGGAAGAACAGTTAAGAACACTGTTCTTTCAGAAGACCTGGGTTCATATCTTTGCATCTACATGACATGGATAACAACTGTCCATAATTCCAGTTTCAGGGGATCCCATACCCTGTTCTATCCTTTGCCAGCACTGAATGACAGGTGCACATACAGACATGTAGGCATAACACTCATGGACATAAAATTAAAATAAATTTAAAAACACTAAAATTATAAAGCCAGGCATGGTGGTACACATCTCTAATCCCAGCACTCAGGAGGCAGAGGCAGGTTGATCTCTGTCAGTTCAAGACCAACCTGGTCTACATAGCCAGTTTCAGGAAAGCTTGGGCTTCAGGGAGACCCTGTCTCAAAAAGAAAAAAAGTACTAAAATTACGTGAAATTTTCTGGATATTTACTTTTATTCTGCAGCAGAGAACTTACTCCCCAAATCATCAAAGCTTGTTGGATAGCCCTGTTGTCCATCAACCATGCATTTTATTTTGTCTACTTGTTTGGGTTCTCCTTGGAAAGAAAGATTCAGGTTGGATTTATTTTTGTTGTTGTTTCCTGCTTACTTAGCCTAGTACCTGATTAACAACACTCTTTAATGCCATGGATATGTTAAAAGTAAATATCTGGTCTCATGGGCAGGAGTATATACATATGAAGTAGAAACCTAATTATATCTATTAAAAGGAAAAAAACTCAAAGAGTAAGGGGGCTGTAGAGATGGCTTAGCTGTTAAGACCTCTGGCTGCTATTGCAGAAAGCCAGATACCATTCCCAGAACCCACATGGTGGCTAAAAAAATCAGTAACTCCAGTTCCAGGGGAATCTCAGAACTTCTTCTGACCTCTGCAGGTACTGCAGGGTATGGGTGCACTCACATAAATGCTGTTAATACACTCATACACATAAAATAAAAATAATAAAATATTACTTAAAAACAAGATGAGTAAAAGAATGTTGATTTATTTTGTTTGGACAAAATAATCGTTCCGTTTTTTAAAGATACTGTCATGTTTGGACAAAAGAATCATTCCACCTTTTAAAGATACTGTCATCTCTATTCAATTCTGTATCCTTATCTCTCCATTTCCAAGGCATAGTGATTGTAGAAAGAAATAAAAACTCACAAATGCAGTTATTATTTAACAGGGTACCCAGGGAATGCAGTACATGCTTAGCCAACTGTTGTAAGAGTGGCACAACAGCAATATCTGCTGCTTAAGAAATGAAATAAAGCAAAGACTTTTGCAATTCTCAAATGAATCAGTGACTAATATTGTAAGGGCTCTTATCAAAAATAGAAATTATACAAAAGATTGGCAAGGTTATACAAGAAGAGTGTTCTATGGGAACATAATTTGATAATGCCATTAAGAAAATATGATGAAGTGCCCTGAATCATTAAATATAAGAATATCATGGGCTGGAGAGATGGCTCACTTGTTAAGAGTATTGACTGCTCTTGGGGCTGGAGAGATGGCCTAGCGGTTAAGAGCGCCGACCGCTCTTACAGAGGACCCGGGTTCGATCCCCAGTACCCACATGGTGGCAGAGAACCGTCTGAAACTCCAATTCCAGGAGAACTCCAGTTCCAGGGGAATCCGAGACCCTCTTCTGACCTCCGCGGCATTGCACGACACAGGTGCACAGACCTGCATGCAGACAGTACATTCATACACATACAGAAATAATTTAAAAAATTAAAAAAAATAATAAATTTTAAAAAAGAGTATTGACTGCTCTTGCAGAGGTCCCAGGATTCCATTCATAGCACCCAATGGCGGTTAACAACCATTCTTAACTCCAGTTCTGGGGGAATCCTACAGTCTCTACCGACCATGGGTATTGCATGACACAGTGTACTTACAGACATGCAGGCAGCACAGTCATACAAACCAAATTTTAAAAATTAAAAAGAAGTTCATAATTTAAGCAAAAACGTTACCATACGATCCAGCAACTTCACTTTTGGGTATATTATCAAAGAAATTGAAATTACTACATTGACAAAACATCTGTAATCCCATGCTTATTGTACCATTATTAACAGTAGCCAGGATAGAGAAGAACCCCTGTACATCAGCAGATAAATGGGCAGAGAAAATGAGGTAAAACATACACACACACACACACACACACACACACACACACACAATGGAGTATGATTCAGCCTTTCAATGTAAGCCAATTTTGTGATTTGTAGCATATTTTATATACCTGGAGAACATTCAGTTAAGTGAAATAGGCTAAATATGCTGGTTACACAGAGACAAATAATGTAAGGTCTCACATGTACAATCTACAACAGTAGAATTCAGAGAATCAGCAAGTACAATAGGGGTTGCCGAAATATAGGGGGTAAGACAGGTGGCAGGAAAAGGGAAGACAGGAGTCAAACAAATGTGTATAAATATGCAAATAGTCTTAGCAATGTTATCCACAGCAAAACATGGTGAATATGATTAATAATAAACCATTGTCTATTTCAAAGCTGCTGAAAATTTTAAACACTCTCATCATAAAACAAAAGTGATAACTCAGTGAGGAAATATTCATTGACTTGGTTTAATCTTTCTGTAATGTTTCCATAATTCTAAACATCACATTGTACACCATAAATCTAAAAATATGTAAAATTATTATTCGTTAATTTAAAAAGTGATACTGATTTCTAAAAGGAAAAATAAAACAAAAGTAAATGGAAGAAAACCATTTCATATATTTCTTTAGCAGAGAGAGAGAGAGAGAGAGAGAGAGAGAGAGAGAGAGAGAGAATATTAGGGAGATAGAACAGAAGTTAATTTGAATTCATAGTAAATAGCTGTGCTCTGAGTACTGAAAGAACATGATGGGGCAAATAAAGCAAGCTGTTTCTTACAACTTCATGAGGTCTCCATTTCACCAATGAGAACACCAGTAAGAGAGAGGAACTTGCCTGGATTATGGCATACCAAAAATCTTAAAAAAGACATTTCTGACTCTAAAGGGCATTTTGTCTAGTCTTTTTTGTCTGAGCAGTGTTGTTTTTAATAATATAAAAGGATGGCATGGCCGGGCGTGGTGGTACATGCCTTTAATCCTAGCACTCGGGAGGCAGAGGCAGGAGGATCTTTGTGAGTTCAAGGCCAGCCTGGTCTACAGAGTGAGTTCCAGGACAACTGGGGCTACAGGGAGACCCAAAAATAAAGGATGGCATATTACACGATGATAAGTTAGGGAGAAAAGAAAAGGAAAACAATTCTAAAAACCAAAAATGGACTGAGGTTATAGAGAAGTTCTGGTGCCAGGAAGGTCAATTAAAAGTAGATGTTTAATAAAGTCTTCATTGAAAGAGCATAATGGCAGCTGTAATAACATCTAAGAGAAGAGCAAAATCTAAAGGCTCCAGTTATGTGAAGGATGGAGCAATATCTGAGATCAAAACTGTAGCATAGAGAGATTACAGCCTGACCTGTTTCATAGCATAAGAACTTGGTGTTTCCAGATTGCTTCAGACAAATAATAACCTTATGCCAGTTTGCAAATATTGTTTAGGTCCACCAGTGATACATCTGACAGAGCATTAACATCCAGAATATATAAACTACTCAAAAAACAAAGACATAAGAAAACAAATGACCCACTCAAGAGATGGAGTAAAGAGCTGAACAGCAACTTCACAAGTAAGGAAATAAAGATGGCTGAGAGACATCTTAAAAAGTGTTCCACATCATTAACTATTAAGGAAATGCAAATTAAAACCACTTTAACATATGATCTCACTCTGATAAGACTGACTAAGATCATGAAAACAAAAGACACCAAATGCTGGAGAGGTTGTGGGGAAATCGAAATACTCATCCACTGCTGGTGTCAATGTAAACTCATACAACTACTATGGAAAGCAGTGTGGAGAACCCTTAAAAGACTCAAAATGAGTCTGCCACCTGACCCAATCATACCTCTCCTGGGTATATACCCACAAGACTCATCCTACCACAGAGATACATGCACATCTATGTTTATTGCAGCTCTCTTCACAAGAGCAAAGAGGTGGAACCAACCCAAATGCCCCTCAACCAGTGAGTGGATAGAGAAAATATGGTTCATCTACACAATGGAGTTCTATGCAGTGGTAAAGAAAGAAGACATCATGAACTTTGCAGGTAAATGGATGGATCGAGAAGATTTGCTAAGTGAAGTAACACAATCCCAGGAAAACAAATGACAAATGTTATCCCTCATGTGTGGATGCTAGCACCAAGTGCTTAGTAGTAAGGCAAACTGAGCCATATATATATATATATATATATATTGAGATGTAGAAGATCTATCATTATATATGTATATATAATGTATTTTTTTTTTTTTTTTTTTCTTTACTTTTTTTTATATATGTATATTATAAATATATGTATAAAATATATACTATATTATAGTATATTCTATATGTATTATTAGTCATCTTCCCTACTCTAATATCTATGGCGCTCGCTTGCTCCGCACTTACTATTCAGCACTTTGTAATTCTGTATGGGTGGAAGGGAATGTAGTCATCTCTAAAGTAATAAAACTTCCAGGGAAAATGATGAAAGCTTAAATATATTTGGAATTGACATGCAGTTTATTCTCTAAGGTCATAATTTGTGATTATATGTGATGTTTATTAGTCATCATGTTGCGAGCCCAAAACAATAAGCCTCTGCGTGAAAAACTTTGGAAGACTGAGAGAAAGATGCGAAGGCAATGAAACCTGAGTGTGTGTGTGGGGGTGGGGGGCAGGGAGATGGAGAAGTTTTTAATTGGACTAATGAATAAGGTATGGAATACACAATCACATAAAATATTTTTTTAAAGTGAGTTTTAAATACTTCTATGGAAAACTTAGAAAGAGCGCACAGACTTACTTCTCCGTAATTTATGGTAGCAAATAATCTAAAATGGATATTTTTCAGATATTTACCCTTCATGTGTGTATTTGCGCATGTGTATGTGTACAAATACATATATGGGTATGCATGTGTGTATATGTTCATGTGTGTGTAGATACACAGATACTTCTGTCCCTGTGCACATACACATGTTTCCCCATGTGTGTGGAGATCAGAGGTCAGTTTTGAGTGTCATTCGTCTGACACCATTCACTTTGATTTTTGATAGAGAATCTCTCATTAGGACTGGTCACTGCTCAAAATTTATCATCCATGGCCAGTTGGCTGGCCTGTGAGCTCTGGAGTCTTTGTCAGTGCTGGGACTATAGGCTTGCACCACCATATTAACTTTTTAAATGGCTGTGGGGGATCAAACTCAGGTATTCATGATTGCATGACAAAAAGTATACTAACTTGGTTAACTCTGCAGCCTTCAAGTATTTTAATTCTTTTTTAATTGATATCTTCCAGGTCAGTATAAAATAATTTAAGGACAAGGGGGAGTAAACTCATGGCTAGAGCATTTTGTTCCTAAAAGAAATGCATTGCTTTAGAAATACATGGAAAAATTATTTATTAGGTAAGAAAAGCGAATAGTGCCACCTTAGCAGATGTTTGGAAACACCTGGATAGCTAAGTAAATCTCCTACAAAAGTTTTATATGTGGCATTGAGCTTAAGAAATGAAGAACTGTGTGTGTGAAAATATCACTTTTTCTGAGTTTGTTTAGGTTTACACTCAGGTATTGTTTCAAATTAAAAAAAAAAAAAAATTTAAAAGAATGAAAAAATAAGATCTTCCGTGAAGACATAGTGTGGCCACTGACAGCTTGAAATTTGGAGGGAAGAACAACTAGAATATACCCCAGTCTGTTTAATAAAGGTTGGAATATGGATATTTACTTTAACTTGTATTTAATTTTCTGGTGTTATTTATTTATTTATTTATTTATTTATTTATTTATTATTTTTGGTCTTTTTGAGACAGGGTCTCCCTGTAGCCACAGCTGTCCTGGAAGTCACTATGTAGAATGGCCTGGCCTGAACTCACAGAGATCCCGAGCCTCTCCTCCCAAGTGCTGGGACTACAGGCAGTGCCAACACACCCAACATAATTTTCTGTTTTCTGTTTTGAATGTTTTAAGTAAGAATATATAGATATATATATATATAATATCATATATATATATAGAGAGAGAGAGAGAGAGAGAGTATATGAAGTATAATATTTACAAAATAACTATTTAATAAATGTTAGCTATGTTTATATTAATTTGAACTCCATGAAATTGCCATATATGCAAGTCAAATGAAAACACTGGAGGCTTTGTATAATATTAAATACTTAAACCTATCATTATAAATCCCAAGCATTCTGAAATAGGCAGTAGAATGTGAAGACCTATCTTGGAAAACTGTAGCAAAGGGAAGGATTCTCCCCAGAGATGAAAATGCATTCATTCTGTGTATGTGGGGGGTGGTTAATACCTATAAGCTCCAAAATGGTACTGGGATTTGAGAAAGCCATAAAACAAGCAAAGAAGAGAAGTGAGGGAGAATTCATTTCCAATGTTTGAAAATTGAGGCTAGGGATGATGTAGCCTTCCAAGGGCCTCTGCTTTTCTGCTGATGAGTATGAGTTTTAATAAACCAAAATGGAAAAGAAGTAAAAACATGATAAATGATTAATACAGAATACATTTTTGGTTGGGTCGGTTTTCCACGAGCTAAAGTCAGAAAGAAAGTTCAAGAACAGCCAAGAAGACTCCTTATCTTTGTCGACAATTCTTTCTCCAATATGTAAAAATATCTCTTATTTTTTATTTTCTATGTATGAGTGTATTGCCTGCATGTATATAAGTGTACCCATGTCTTGCAGTACTCATGGAGGTCAGAAGAAGGTGTTGGATCCCTGGGAATTGGAGTTATATATGGTTGTTAGCTCCTGGGAACATAGGTCCTCTGCAAAAGCCACCAATGCTCTTAACCACTACCTCTGAACATGTTTGAATTTTTTTATACCCACGAATAACAGTCATAGGAATATTTTATAAAATCATTATAAGTTGTCTGCATATCCCAATCTGATTTTCATAGGCTTTGAAATCAGTCATTCTAATAGTCAGATTCTCTTTCAATTACTTTGGAAAAATACCAAAGTTATCCAAAAACCAGAAGCATAGATTAAAATGTTTGTGATAAGGAAGAAGTATACCCTAAAAGCTTGGACCCCTCTGTGTCTATGCCCTCCAAGTCTCTTTTCATCATATTATGTTCATGTCATCTTTCATGTAGAAATATTCTTCTCTTCACTAAAAAAAGTATCCCTGAGATTATTTTATATAATAATTCATTCTGCAAGCATTCTACTTTTCATATTTGCTTCCAAAACATAAGATTTTCCAAGAAGCATACAATGCTTACAAGACATATTGTACCAACCTCGTATTCATGAAAGGACAAATATGCATAAAAGATAAATGAAATTGAATTATCAAGCAAAACAATAAAAGATCTCCACAGAATGTCTAGAGGCTCTGAAAATTTTTCATTTCCAAGTATTCATAAATTCATTCTTTCTTTCATTCAATGACAAATTACTTGGCTTCCTGAAACTGGACTGAGATGTTGATACTTCCATAAAATTTGCAATCAACTACACCTCACCTGCCTAGAAATACTGTGCAGCAGTGGCAGCCATATGTCTGTATATCCCAAATCTATTTGGCTATTCGCTCTCTCCTTGGAGGGATAACTCATGGATGATGCCACAAGCTTACATCCTCTAGTGATTAGGAGATGTTATAAGCCACAGTAAGACCTTGTCATCTTTTACAGAAAAAAAAAACGTAATTCATGGATTAGCACACCATCCAAACATCTGTGTCTATACCAAAGTAACCTACCATAACAATTAGCACTGTATAAATACCCATATATCTAATCGCTTGTGCTTCATTAGTAGGATTAAAAGGTTATTCCTGGACAAACTGTCAGCCCATGAAAGGAAACAGCCAGAACTGATCAGAGCCCAAAACAACATCTCCAGACAAAGTAGACTGTTTCGATTCTCGTCCACCTGAGCCCATTTTCTAAGCCTAGGGAACAATCTGCAGAAGAGGGGGCATGGTAGAATATAAGGGCTATGATTGGGGTGAATGGTAAAACTACAGCAATATAGACTGGACACTTATTTGATCATACATACTTGATTATACATACAAGCCCCTCCAGCTGGATGGTGGGAGCCTTGGGATGTGTGGGTTTGGGAACAACTGCTTGCAAATTGGTTTTACATGAAGAATGTTTGTACTCATAAAAAAAAATAGGAGCTAGATACTGAAAAGTCTTTAAAGCAGGTTTTCATGCCAGGCCTGAAGAAGGCCAGTAGCCTGAAGGAAGATAGTCATTAAAATCCACTCTGTAAGGTTTGCAGTTTAAAAGGGTATACTTAGAAATAACATATACTTATATAGAGAGGTATTTCAGTAAAGACTTACACAGAAATACAAAATAAACCATATAAGTTAATGGACTTGATTTCTCTGAAGTCATATTCTAGTCATATAGCTTTAAAGAGCAAAGTGTATATTGGGTAAAATTTATTTGGCAGGTACTCAACTCTGCCCAAGCTTTGTCCACATATTATAGGATATTTTAAGGCTCAGTGAAATGTTTAGATTAGTTAAATTCTGTTGTAGGTTTTGGTGAAAATGGTAATACATTTGAACTAATTGGGAATATAAAATGTTGTTTTATGTATAATTTGTATTGAACTTCCAACAATAACTTCAGGGCTAAGGTAGGCAAATGGTCTCTATATTTTTCTGAGTTATACAATATCACATTGTAATACTTTCTTTTACTTGTACGACAATTTAAAGGAATTAAGTTTAAGTTTACTTCCCAAATAAGTAGCATACAGTCAATGATAAACAGTTTGGGTAAATTTAATGAAAACTTACACCTTGGCTCCTGTTTATGGGTATGCGTAATACAACTTAGGCATCTATAGATAAAAACATAAAAATTTAAAAAACAAAAAGAGGGAGGTAGGAGGTGGTGTAGTACCCCTTCTGGGATACAAATGGAAAACTCTGTGTTCCAAACCTATTGATAAATTTTCAATTTTGAGATCTTGAAACTAGCAATGGGAGGAGATTTGTACGTTTCCACAGGTAAAAACACCAATCTAAATGCGTGAAAACATACAACTTTTGGCTGTGCAGGATGGACTAGGAAATGCCAGCAGAGAGGCTGACTCATCTGAACATTAAAGAAAGAGGAACATCAGACTGCCTGAGTCACAGACACTGAGCATCCCTCTGAATTCTATTGGGGTTAACTGTTTATAATGGGCCCTAACGAAGTTTACCTTCCAGATGCTGAGAAACCTTCCTACCTCTCCCCTTTATAGGAAAAGGAAAAACATGATGGTACTGAAGTCATTCCTTAACTGTAAATTAGAGCCAACTGTTATAGTTGTAATTTCTTTTTTTTTTTTATTATTTATCTTTGTATGTGTATGAATGTACTGTCTGCATGTAGGTCTGTGCACCCGTGTCGTGCAATGCCGCAGAGCTCAGAAGAGGGTGTCGGATTCCCCTGGAACTGGAGTTCTCCTGGAATTGGAGTTACATACGGTTCTTAGCCGCCATGTGGGTGCTGGGGATCGAACCCGGGTCCTCTGCAAGAGCAGTCGGTGCTCTTAACTGCTAGGCTATCTCTCCAGTCCCATACAGTGGTAATTTCTTATAAAACAGGTATAACTACTCGTTTTTAATTGACTGATAGGCACAGGAATTGTGAAAGGATAATTCTCTATTTAGAGCCAAATTCAATAGTAAAGTCTTTATAAGCTGTGTAATTAAGCAAAGCTCTGGTATCAGGGAAGCTCTGATATCAGCAATGAATTATCTGCCTAGGAGCTTGCGGGCTAGGGGATCCAAAGCCCCCCAAACTATAAAGGCCTTTTTGCCTATAAGTGGGATTATGCAAGGAGAAAGGGGGAAGTCCCTGTTGTCCAAAGACCTGGTATGAGAAATGAAAAAATGTGTTTTGCATAATGACAACGGGCCTCTGAAATGGCCCAGAGGGTGTTACCAAAGCCACTAAAGCAATACAGCAAAAATATTGGTCTCCTT
>VZQC01009724.1:68586-133991 GCA_009823505.1 Rhizomys pruinosus
TGGACTATGGGAACCTTGGGTTGTTCAAAATTTGGACATAGATACTTGCAAATTGGTTTTACATGAATGTTACTTACATTCATTGCTTAAGCTTAATAATTTGGCTCACTCCAAAAAAAAATGCACCAATTACCTAATTGTATGGCAAAATGAGTAACGTCAATGTTATCTGAAAACAGCTATTATATTGTAGAATCCCTTAAAAAATAAACAAAAGAGGAAAAAAATTAAACTATCTTTTTCTGAGTCAAAAAAATTTGCAGTCTGGAGGGAGAATAGATGAAAACCTATAAAGGGTCAATAATGTTTCACCCTCCTATAAGTGGCATGCAGAAATGAAGCACACACACAGATAGCTAGCTAGCTAGATGGATGGATAGATAGATAGATAGATAGATAGATAGATAGATAGATAGATAGATAGATATAGTAAAAAAGGAACTTTGTCTTCTGATTATGAATTGATTTCTTGAGGAAGTAGCATTGTAGTTAAAAACAAAAAGTGAAGGAGTTAACAGGAAGTTGAAGAAAAAGCAAATGGTTTGTCCTGGAATCTGAAAGCCCAGTGTCTACAACAGAAGAGAGTGGTGGGACAGAGTTCTAACCTGGTGCTAGATATATGGGAAAATTCCAGATCAAAGACCTAAAGATCGTGTTAAGGTTTTTATTTTGTTTCCTTCTATGAGAAAAATGTCTCAACAATGAATGCAAAGACTCATATTTCAGCATTGAAAGATATTGTTGGGAAGAAACTGGCAAAGAATTACGTCAGAGATGAGTGCTATCAATGCTATCAACTTTTGAAAGATGGGGCTGACTAATAACCAAAAATTCTTGAAGCCAAAACTTAGACACATGACTTTTTTCCAGTTTCTTCCTTTTGTTTGTATATGTAGCATAAGTATAGGCAGCAGTTGGGTAAAATGGTGTGTGTTTATTTCCTGGACAACTCTAGGACCTGCTAGCTCAACAAGGACAAGGAAAATTAGAAAAAAATATTTTTTTCAAAATTAGCTTAATATTATCTTAAGTCATAAATTTGCCATGCTTTATAAACTCAACTATCATAATGTTAGTATATTGAGTTGACTTCCAATAGAAGATGGTTTCTATACTTTCTTTCATTGGAACCAAAAAGCCTATTCAAGAGTCTTGAGCATCAGGTCTAGCGACATGCTAGCTGAGGAAACAGTAACTGAAAAGATTCATCCACCCATGAGATTTGAGATAGTGGCCAGCCTGATCTACATAGCAAGTTCCAGGCTAGACAGGGCTACAGGGAGAAAAGTTGAAAAGCGAAAACAAAAAATGAAGTTGCATTACCTTTAATGGCCATGAGATGAGGAACAAGTTTTAACACAGATCTTTGGCACTTTGAAGGGTATTATCTAGTCCAGATGCCTGAAAAGGATCTGAAGACAAAGACCAAAGTCTTGAATTCAGAACTGCAATGACAATGTAGTAGAAAAGCCATTCTGTGCCAGGAGAGGAGGTTCATTATGACAAATCAAAGCATAGTAATTTTCTGTGTGGGACTACTCTTTTTATGAATAGCAGAGAAAGCCTGTCTTCAAAGATTAAAATGGTGTGTGTGTGGGGTGTGTGTGTGTGTGTGTGTGTGTGTATGTGTGTGTGTGTGTGTATAATGCAAACATCATATATGATAAAAATTTAGACTCATTGGGGTTGGAAAGATGGCTCAGCAGTTGAGAGCACTGACTGCTTTTGTAGAGGACCTAGGTTCGATTCCCAGCACCCATATGGCAGCTAGGTAGCATCTTTAACTCTAGATGCAGGGGAATCTGACACCCTCTTAAAAAATTTAGACTCATAAAGCTATACACTAAAAGTGTCTGAAAATGTTCCTGTAGCCCTTTCTGGCCTGGAACTTGCTATGTATATCAGGCTGGCCTATATCTCAAATCCCACATGTGGGTGAAACAATAAAGGAAATGAAGAGAAAACCCACAGAGTGGGAGAAAACCTTCACTGCAGATACATCTGACAAAGCATTAATTTCCAGAGTATACAAGCTACTCAAAAAACAAAGAAGAAAGAAAACAAATGAATCACTCAAAAGATGGAGCAAAGAACTGAATAGAGACTTCACAGAGGAAATAGAATCTAGAAGAAGCATCTAAAAGTTCAACACACTAATAATTAGGAATCACAATTAAGACCACTTTAATAATCATCTCACTCCAATAAGACTGGCAGGATCAAGGAAAAAAATATATCAGTGCTGGAAGATTGTAGGGAAAGGGAACACTCATCCATGCTGGTGGGAATGTAAACTTGTACAGCCACTATGAAAGCACGTGTGGAGAACACTTAGAGACTTAAATATGCGCCATTGACCCAGTCATACCACTCCTGGGTATTATTATCACAAGACTCATCTTACTGCAGAAATACATGCACAGCTAATTTATTGCAGCTCTGTTCACAATAGCAAAACTGAGACCAACCCAAATGCCCCTCAACGCGATAGGATAGAGAAAAATGTGCATCATATGTACACAATGGATTCTATGCAGTGGTAAAGAAGACAACATCAAATATTTGCAGTAAATGGATGGAGCTAGAAGACATTATATAAGTAAAGTACACAGTCCCAGAATAAAAAAGCGATGAATGGTATCCCTCATATGTGATGCTAACACCAAAATCCCACTAGCATAAGAAAATATTCTTTTGTTAAAAAAAAAACAACAGAAAGACTGCATCAGAAAACTGACTGAATGTGAATCAGGAAGGGTGGAGGAGAGAGGAGGACACAGGTGTATATTCGATTATAACATATTTAATGACGTGAGTTCAACAAGTATCCAATTTTGCCCAGACTCTGACTACAGGTTACTATGTTGTTAGACTAAAAAAAGTAAATATGTGTATATTAAACAACATTGGTTTAAAGGTTCTGATAAAAACGTTAATGCACCTGAGTAATTGGAAATATAAATTTTTGTTGTCCACATTGTTTTACTAAAATCTGTATAACAATACTTTGGATTGCACATAACAAATGTTCTCTATAATTTTCTGTTGTACAGTATCACCTTAGCATTGTCTTTTACCTGTAGATATTAACTTAAGAAATTAAGTTTGTTCCCAAGTTAACCACATACCGTCACCCAAAGCCGTGGGTGAATTTGATAATCTGACCTTATTCCAGCCTTAGAGTTAATGTGTAAAAACTGCCTTTTTTGAGATCATGCAAAAAAACACAAAAACATAAAATAAAAAAGGAGGGATACAATAGATATTGAAACCTTTTTGTCAAAAACCTTGCAATCAAATCTAAAATAACTAACGGGCAAAGATTTATATGTTTCCAACAGCTCAAATATATCACCAACTTAACTCTAGAGAAAGAAAAATACACCTTGTTATGTTAGATGTACCAGGAAGTGCCAGCAGAAAGTTGGCCCATCTGAACATTTGAAAGAAAAAAGCCCTCGATTGCTTACAGACATCAAACTCCTCGTGTGATCCTATTGTAACAACTATTTTTAATGAGTCCTAGAAACTTTACCTTCTAGGTGCCACAAAGTTTTATATGAGAAACTTTCTTCCTCTCCCCCCATAGAACAAGGAGAAATATGATAATATAGAGTTGTTCTTAACTGTAAATTAGAGCCAAATTTATAGAGTAATCTCTAATAAAACTGGTAAAACTGCCTTCTTTATTGACTAATAACAATAGAACTGTGAAAAGGAATATTCTTATTCAGATCAAAATAGAATACTAAAGTCTCCTTAAGCTATGACTTAAGCAAAATATATTAATACAGGAGAGCTCTGATATGTCAAATGGATTATTCTACCAAGGAGATGTTGGCCAGGGGAGCCAAGTCCCCCCCAAAAAGGTAAGGCTTCTTGCCTGTAAACGGTGATACCTATAAGAAGAGAGGCGATAAGGCCCTGCTGTCGAAGACCTGATGGAAAAGATGCATTGAGACCACACTTGCAAGTAAGTGTATTGATCTCTGGCATACCATAGAGTATTACCAAAAGCCACTAAAAAAATCAAAGATATAGTTCTCCTTGAGTCAGCAAGACTCCTCTGTCAGCACAGCTACACTAACCTGCCTGGAAATACTTCAGCAGTGGCAGCTAGCCCTGTATATCCCAAATTTTGGCTATGTAGCTCTCTCCTTGGAGAAACCCACGGCTGATCCCACAAGCTTACATCCTCTATGTTAGGATGTAATAAGCCACAGTAAGACCCTGTAATATTTACAGAAAAAAATGTAATTATAATTAACATACCATCAAACATCCTGTGTCTATACCAAAGTAACCTACCATAACAATTAGTACTGTTTAAAACATTATATATTAATTGTGTGCTTCAATTAGAGGATTAAAGTTATGCTGCGGGAGGTGAGATAAGCCTAGCAGTTAAGGGCACCAATGCTCTTGCAGATGGCCTGTTCGACCCCAAGCACCACAGGCGACTAAGTAACCGTCTGTAACTCCAATTCCAGGAGAACTCCAGTTCCAGGGGAATCCGAGACCCTCTTCTGACCTCCACGGCACTGAACGACACGGGTGCACAAACCTACATGCAGACAGTACATTCATACACATACAAAAGCAAATTTAATTTTTTTTAAAAAAAGAAAGGTTATTCATGGACAAACTGTCAGCCCATGAAAGGAAATGGCCAGAATTAATCAGAGTCCAAGACAACAGCTCCAAAGAAAGTAGACTGTTTTGCTTCTCATCCACCTGTGCCCCTATTCTAAGCCTAGGGAACAATCTGTGGAAGAGGGGGCGTGATAGAATTTAAGGGCCGGGATTGGGGTGAATGATGAAACTACAGCAATATAGTCTGGACACTCATTGGATCAACTTGATTGAACATACAAGCCCCCCCAGCTGGATGGTGGGACCCATGGGTTGTGTGGGTTTGGGCACAACTGCTTGCAAATTGGTTTTACATGAAGGATGCTTGTACTCATAAATTATTACTTATTGTTAAAAAATGAAAAAAAAATAAAAATCTTTTCAACTTCTATTTCCTCACCTAGCACATTGCTAGAGCTAATGCTCAAGACTCTTGAATAGACTCTTTGTTTCCACTGTAGTAATATATAGAAAGCATCATTTATTGGAAGTCAACTCAACTCAATATACTATGGCTGATCTGGAACTCACCGTGTAGACCAGAGTGGCCTGGATCTCACAGAAATCCCCTTCCTCTGCTTTTCAAGTGCTGTGATTAATGTCTTTGCCACTATGCCCAACAGTAGGTGGTAAAACTATTAAGAAGGAAGATTGTAAGTCATTGAAATTAGACCCTCAAGTGGTGTAGTGAGAATCTAGTCCCTTCCCAAGAGTCTTTGCTTTGTGGCCATTGTGAAGTAAGCAGCTTGCTCTACTCTGGACTCTCTAAACAAAAAAGAATGAAATCAATCAAACACAGACTCAAACCTCCAAACCTGTGAGCCAATATATACCTTTCCTCTTTTTGTATAAGAATTGTGTTAACAAAAGTGGATCAATACCAGATGTTACTTCAGAATATAGATATTTTTTTCTTTTGCTTCAAGTGCCCACTCGAGAAGTAATTTATTATCATCCAGAGAGAGCTCAGTAAACAGAAATGCCCCTTTAGAGACTATATAGTCAAATCAGATTAATTTAGAAATGAAATCTGAGCATACAAGATATTGTGTTCCTATCACAGATGAAAAATAAATTATAAGAGCTCTTTTAAAATTCTAAACAAATAAAGATTTCAAGTTCCCAAGCTAGGAACACCCTTAAATATTTCATTTACTATTTTTATTTTTCTGTGTATGTGTGTATTGCCTGCACATATATAAGTTCGCCCTTGTGGTACAGTGCCTGTGGAGGTCAGAAGATGCCCTGAAACTGGAGTTAGGGGTGGTTCTTAGCTGCCATATGGCTGCTGGGACCTGAACCCTGGTCTTCTGCAAGAGCAGTCAGCGCTCTTAACTTCTGAGACATCTCTCTAAGCCCCAGCCTCACTTTTTGTAAAGATTTTTAAGGCAATCCGTGTAAAGAAAATGCTTACTAATTTATTATTCAGTTCTTGATTGAACAAGATTTGCGCATCTATGATCTCTGATTTGTTTTGTGCTTCTAAATTCCCTAAATCATAACAACCTTACCTTTAAAACACATTCAGATGTAAAGCTAGGACGTGGCTTAGCACTATCATATACACACATCACAGACTTGAGGCTGGGCTTGAAATTTTGGAATGTGGAAGAGGCAAGCACCTCACAAATCTGAACCATTTGTATTTTTCCCTTTGGACACCATCACAGGGACAGTATTGGAAGATGGAGCAGAGAAAATGAGACATCGCTTTAGGCTGAGTGGGCGTCAATTGCGGAGGAAGATGGCTGGAATGGATTACAAAGTGCACTCCAATTTTCCAATCTCGGCAGTTTTCAGTGTAGGAGACACACTCTGGAGCCATCTAGTGGCGCCTTGTCTTAGAAAGAGGTTTGTTAAGAGCCTAGGTTTAGAGCTGAGCAAAAGTCCAACTATATTTCCAGTGTAAGAAACTCTCACAGCAGTCTCCCAGCGATGCATCATCGTTTCAGGAAGGCGGCGTCTACTTCAGATGCTAGCTTCTAGGAAAGCAGCTAAGCCTGCCTCATTCGTTCTGACTACAGTTCCTTGAGGACTGTTTGTTCTGAGTCGTGCATCATCTGGTGACATACATTGGGGTGAATTTATAATCAATAGCTATTTTTAAAACTAAACCCATTAACCACAAAAAATACAAGATTACATCTACCCAGGAGAAATTTTACATGTTTCTGAGTTAATCGTTAGCTCCATGTACTTTTATTTATTACTTATTTATATTTTAAAAATATTTTATTGAGCTTTGATACATTTTGTATAACAGTTCTTGGTCAAATTAGCCCCTCCCCATGCATGCCCCACCCCTAGGACATACATGTTAAGTCGCATCTGGCCATCCCAAAGCTCCACCTACTTTTAAATAAGCACTTTGGAGCTCAGCTATCATTGTGAAAAAGTTCACATGGCTTGGAATTGCCTAAAACGGATTTTAGTGACTTGAAATTGGTAGAGCCGTCCCTTATTTTGATTTCCACTTATGAGGCTTGAAGACAGGTGGAGGAAGCTGTTTCTTGTCCCAGGAAATGAAAGCATCTCCATGGAGTAGACTAGGATGCCATACTTGGAAGTAATTTTTTTTTTTTTTCTGGAGAATGAACTGGTAATGTATCAGTTACTTGTCTTGCTACTTTGACAAAAGCAACTTAAGTCAGGAGAGATTTATTCTGGCTCACAGTTCAGGAGAATACATTTCAGGTGATGAGCAAGTGATGACAGAAACACAGGACAGCTGCTCACAGTACATCCACAGTCAGGAAGAGAGAGCTATCCGGGCTACGGGTTGCTCAGCCCACCTCCCTTTCTTCTTTCTATTCAATCATGGACAGCAGTCTGTGGGACAGTTGCAGTTCAAATTTAGAAGAGTCTTCCCACCTCAGTAACCTAAATTCCATAATCTCTCAGGGACATACACATAGGCTTGTCTCTTCAATAATTCTAGAGTTTATCAAGCTGACAATCTTAACCACAACAGGTAGACTCTTTGGACTCATTTAGCCCAATTTCTTTTACTTTGTAAATTGGGCTCTATGGAAGTTATTCTGTTTTAAAATGATTGGGTTTTTAAAATTCATTTTATTTTACCTGAGCGTTGTACTTGCACAATGCCCATGGAGGTCAGAAGAAGGCTAGCCACCACATGGGAGTTGGGAACCAAACCTGGTTCCTATCCAAAAGCAGTCAATGCTCTTATCCCTAAACCATGTCTCCAGTGCATTTTTAAAATGTGTGTATGTGTGTGTGTGTGTGTGTGTGTGTGTGTGTTCCTGATTGTATTATGTGCATGCATGTGTTCACAAAAGAGTGTGTCAGATCCTCTGTAACTGGAGACTTAGAGGACTGTGAACCACCCAATATGGGTAATGGGAACCAGTCGAAGGTCCTCTACATAAACCGCAAATGTTCTTAACCACTGAGCTATCTACAAAGCCGTCGGATTTTGTTCTTCAATTTGAATATGTATCAACATAGATCCCATTAAAATCCAGTGTTGGTACCTATGCTTAGATTTTCTTTCAGATAGATATGGGGCAGAGTTCAAGAGTTTACAATGTAGAATAGGTATCCTCCAGATACCCTTAATTTTGATTGAGAGTCTGTACTTTGTAATTAAAGTACAGTTTCAAATTTTATTATTTCTCTGACATAATGCTAAGATGCAAACTTTCTTTCAGAGCTCTGAAGCATGGAATAGGTTTTTATTGTTTTGACATTTAATTATTTTTTAAAATATATCTAAGTCTTCAAATGAGATCTTTCACAGAACTCCATTGTGTAAGATGAAATGTAAACTACCCTGAGTAAGAAGACAATAAGGGAACAGCCACTCATCTGGTCTTGTTAATTTCCCATCAATTTCCACTTTAGATCCTGGGCTACATTTACATAAACCTTAAGTCATGGCAGAAGAATTAAACCAAAGCAGTTCTAAGTAAGGTTGTACCCATGTCACACCATCTCCGAAGGCCACCAGCTCCTCAGAAGTTTCTTTTTACCATCTAATCTTCTCTCCCCAGATTGAAATATCATTTCCTACCAAAGCTACCTTTTGCATCTCCTCAGTATATTTCATCATGCTGAACAGAAGGAAGTAATAATATAAACTTAAGGATAACATTCTCTTATAAGATGTGTTTCACTACACTATCACCTGAGAGACTGGAGATGTTCTGCAACAAGGAATGTAGGAGTGTTTTTACATAAAACCATTACTATTACTGCAAGGAAACTGATCCAAACAAAAGTTCCCATCGCCTTTGCTTCAGACACAGCTGTGGAATCACTGCTGCTTTCTACTATATTCTCAAAAGCTAATGAGGTGATGATTTCATGGCTTATCAATATGTTTTGGGGGGTGGGGTGAGGAAAATTTGCAATATATCTGTTACCTCAATGTTGGTTTACCTTAATTCTGGTTTAGTACAGAACAGAGAGGGAGAAGACAGAACAAGAACTGTCAACAGTTGTAAATGTTTTAGGTCATAGTTTTTAACTCAATTCAATTTGGAAATGATTAGCCTTATGAATATTTATTTACTATAGCTATTTTTTCCTCTATCCAAATACACCATTAAATTTAAAAGACTACCCTCAAACAGGAAGTTAGAACAGAAATTTCAAACCTATCTCCAACTACTAAGATTTATATTATTTTTCTGTGGAACTGGTTACGAAGTGGATAGTCCCATGATTTTATTATTGGAGATATAACCAATTTTGATCAGAGATAAGAGATTAATCAAATTAACAATAAGTACTCTTCTGTGCTTTTCCAAGAAAACAGAGTTTTAGAATTAAAACAAAAAACCCACAGGGAAGTGACTGTTCACCTTTGACCTTTCATCCCACTTTCATAGAATGTGGATTTAATCGAGAATATTTCAAATAGCCAATATTTGTTCTGAAAGAATTTACACTGATCACTCTTCATCTGTTCTTAAAGACCTTTTCCTTAAGGTCTTTAGCATCCACTCCACATCATTTTGAGTCTTTCATTTGAGGTCCAACAGAAAGATGACCAAAAAGAACAGAGGGAAAAACTTGCTAGTGTATATAGAGTACGATCTCAATGTAAAAGCAAAACTTACATGAGCAGTTCTAAATAATATACAAAATCAAAATATTCATCAGAGACATAGAATGATTCAAGGCCCACTCTCTGGCAGGACATTGGACTTGTGACATGAAGAAATGAAGATAAATTAATCAATTTTGCACCAACAGTTGAGAGTGGAATCAAAAACACCATGAAGAAATTTCACCTCTAGCCCCAGATGCACTTTCTTCATCAAAACTGGAGCCTACATGTCACTTCTCCGGTGTTTGTGCTCTGATGTTTGAAGGAAAATGATTTTTTTAAATGAAAAAGGACAGAAATGTTTTCTCCCATGGAAGGAATCGCTTTTTCCTATGAAAAAACATTGAGGCATTTTATGGTGCACTGCAGAAATTTGGATAGTAGTCTAAATAAATCCTCTAAGCCAACAGACCTATGATTTGTCAAGGGTTGTTACAAAGACTGTGCCCTTAAGCCAAACAAGCATCATCTTTGGGGAGATTTTATTTGTGTGATCAATTCATATCTGGACAGTTCCTCTGCTGGTTGGCATAGCAACTAACTGAAGTTCATTGAACTTTTAGATGTGTGTGCTAGCAGTCTAAAGCTGATTTCCCCCCATGGGTACCAGAAAAGGCTTTCTTTGTTAAACCTCTCTGGTTGCATTCAAAACTACATCATTTTGCTCAAGCCTGAAAACACACATATGTGAGATTTGGAAAGTAATATTAGGAAAATTGCACTTATATAATATCATGATAGTTTTCCTCCATTTCCTGAAGGAAAGGCTATTAATGATATGTTTTAGCCATCTGTAAATCTCTCTGTAATAATTTTAGTAGATCCTTTTTGGAATTTTATTGTTATTGTTGGTAGATTGTCACTGAAGCTGGGTGTGGTTGTGTGCCCCTTTAATCCCAGGTAGGTAGATCAGGGCCAGCCTGGTCCACCTACAGAGTTCCAGCTGGGGCTACAGGGAGACCCTGCCACACACACACACACACACACACACACACACACACACACACACACACTAAATACACAAATAAATAAATAAGCAGAATGTTGATGAAGGCAGCTAGACACAGTTTTTTTTTGCATTATTTTGGCTTTTAGCTTAGCCTTGGTAAGATTTCAGCCTTAGAAATGTTAGATCTCCACTTTTGTAAAATCTTTATGCTAAGTTCATTTGGGAGGACTTATTGAACATTTTGAGAGGCAATGTGCTAGTTTCATGAGCCTATACTATGCACTGTGGACAAGTAGAAAGAGTGGGCACTAGTGTTGACAGTTGAACAAATGTAAAATTCAATTTCAGTAACAAGGTTAAAGAGAAAAAAAAATATCAGCAAAAACAAATTACTTTTACTACATAGAATGTATGAAAACAAAACTCAGTACGGACACATTTGTATTTAGATTCCACCTTTTCCCTGGCTACTCCTAATTTAAAAACTCATGTTCCTACAGGAATTAATGAAACATAAGGAGCAGAGTATGTATTTTCCCCAGAAAGATAAACCTACATTTAACCTCAAAGACTATCTCTTTAGAGATAATGAAGAGTAGCTTTTTTTTAAATATTTTTTTAATTTTATTTATTTTTGTATATGTATATATGTACTGTCTGCATGCAAGCTTGTGCACCCGTGTCGTGCAATGCCGCGGAGGTCAGAAGAGGGTGTCGGATTCCCCTGGAACTGGAGTTCTCCTGGAATTGGAGTTTCAGACGGTTCTCGGCCGCCATGTGGGTGCTGGGGATCGAACCCGGGTCCTCTGCAAGAGCGGTCGGCGCTCTTAACCGCTAGGCCATCTCTCCAGCCCCTGAAGAGTAGCTTTTTAAAGACTCCACTTGTGACCTGGGAATGCTATTTGATTCCTTGGAGGAATATCCTTTATCCTTGCCTTTTATTTAAAGTCTTCAAGTACCAGCCAATTTTCTCAATTTCAGGAAGTTTCAACTTATCTTTGTTCTTTATTTTGCCTCTTACTTTTATTTATTTTCTTTCTTTCTTTTAAATAAAGCTGTTTCAAACATGGTTTTATAGTTAGTTCTCCATACTAGATCTACTTGAGCCCACCCTGCACTGATTAAGTAATTACTAGCTGACTACTCATGGAGACAATTTCCTTATATTCTGGATTTAGTCCAGTCCACTTCGAATGAGGTAATTGTGCCTTAATGACTACATTGATCACTAGTGGTTAGGTCAAGCATGCTAACAATGTACAACTGACCACTGCTATTTATATATAGCTATTCACCAGCCGAGAACTATGAGTTAGTTGCATGTGGTTCTATGGGCAGCTGGTCTCTGGTCTCCTGTGGCTGGCGATCTTTTATAATGAAGCTGTTGTATTGTGTGGGTTTCCATTCATATAAAACCCTTTGAAATGATGGAATTGCCCTTGTTTGATTCTGTAAAGGGGGAAATGAGGAATGTTTACAGCTGGGATTACAGGAGGCTGTGGGAAGAACGTGGCTGATTCCGAACAAAACCCCACTAATGGATTTTGAAAAGCAATTTAGTTTGTGGCTTAACATTAACTCGTACTGCCATCCTGTGGAGGAAAGGAGAATATTTATTTCTAGTGACAGCTGCAACAACTGTAGAGAAATTAAGGATAATCAAGAAACCAAAGGCTAAAGCTTCAGACAGCCCACTTGATTTAAAATATCTTGGAGCACACATTATGGCTTCAAACAAAGGCTTTGGGACATTTTCAATATCATCAAACAAAACAATTCTCTGAAAATTATAAAAGCCTCTAACTCTTGAGGTCAAAGCTTTTACCACAGAAAGCAGTGGCTATGGCCCTAAACCAAAAAGAAACATTCAAATACCAACTTTCTAAGCGCTAGACTAGAGGGGAAAGAAAAGCTAATGATAAAATATCAATACCAAGTAATATTAATAGAAGTAAAATAATAAATGAAATCATTTGATTTATAGCCATCAATTCAATTTGAATATAAGCCCAAGGAATAATTTATTAAGTGACCTCTTCCAAATCATTCCTTGATTCATGCCAAAGAAAAATTGTGCCAGACAGAGTTTAGCAGGTAAAGAAGACAGTACTGATGACTAGTGCAGCCATGGGTATGTCAAGAACTGAGGGAAGATGACTGGAACACTTCCAAGTGAAGGCTGATCAGCTTTATGAGGCCAGCTGTGTCTGCTGATTGCCATTTATGAAGTTAGGTTCTAACTGTTCCAAAGAAACTGTGTCTGTTGTTGATTTTGTTTATATAAGGGTGGCTTTCAGAAAGATATCCCTGATATATAAAGCTGGAAAGAAGTTAAAAGACTTATATCTCAAAAGATTAGAGAAAGAATTTGCAGTTACAACATTTCAATTAAGTAACAGTCAAAGTATAAGGAGATGTGGAGCCTGGCGTTGAAGAAATTTGTGTAAGCTTTAGTCAATCTGAGGACAAGAGTAAGGACCACATATTGAGTCACATTCTTCAAATCTGTAAACTGGCCGTGATGAGCCCAATTATCTTTGAATACAAAAGTGAAAATAAAAGCTTTAAATATATTATAAACCAAAAAGGAATAGGTTTACAACCTTTATAAATTCCATTTTAGAATACGTAAAAATTCAACTTTAAATGACTTAGTTGAAAAGAGGAGAAAATTACATAGCAGAGGTCATTCAATAAATTAGAAGCAAGTTACTGACAACAAGGACATGAGAAAACAATTTCATCCTTCCGAACATTAGTGAACTGAATCTAACACATTTCATAAGCATTACAAAATTTAACTTAGACAATAGATGAGCCACCATTATCATGATGGGGCTTCATGAACATTCATAGAGGCTGGAGATGAAGAGAGTCTAGCTGTTTGTGGTGGTAATCCATCCATCTTTTGATTCATGTAACTATCAGCTATTTTCATAACAAAGTGGCGTAACAAAACACCTGCAATTTTAGTGCCACATAAAGGGGCATTTGCTTATTTGTTTAGAGAATAATTGAAATGTCTGGGGATTCTCATGTTTATTTGTACAGGGCTAGAATCCAGGCAATCGAAGCTAGGTCTGGCAAAAATTTAGTCAAGTTACAATTAGATTTCAGGTCTCATCTATGTGTTCCTCTTTGTTCTTGGATGGGAGCTTTTACCGTGACAGTGATACAAGTGCATGAAGACAAGCTTTGGTGATGACAGTGCTGCCAAAATGCAATCAACAAACAAAGTCATGGAACTGGAGAACATGTCTGAGGGTAAAAAAAATAAAATCAAAGGAAAAGGGGGCACATGTTTATACACAGCTCCACACAAATTTAGAAGAAAATCTGACTCCAAGAAAATCTTGTATTTTTCACAAAAACATTTCATTATACAAGTGCCTTCCATTTTTCAATTTTCCTGAAAGGGTTTTGCCCCTATTGAAAAAATATTCCTATGACAAATTAAATGACATAGAGATGCTAGGTTAAATCAAGAAATTTGCATTTGCAAAGTACAGGAGAAATAGTCAACAATCAGAAGACAGGCATGAGATGGGTAAGAATGAATATGCTCCCCTTCCCCCCACTTCCTACTCATACCCCAACAAACCTGCGTCATCTGAGCTGAAAGAAGAATTCATCTCTGAATATAGATCGGAGTTGAAATCATTTTGCAACGGTCCTAGTGTGGCTTTGGAGAACAATGCCATCTCTTAAAATAACTGTGTTTTCAATTGTGACCTTCAGTGTGCCCAAGAGCTCCTAATGATGAATAGTGAATAGTGAATGGCATGCCACAGAAAGCAGACCCTTAATTGCTCTGAGAGAAATCACAGTGGATTTTCAGTCCTTCTGTTTATGCCAATGCTTGGAAAAGATCACTGAGTTTGGATCTATGCAGAGATACCAGACTGAATCAGAGATAAAATTTTCCATTTGAGCCAGCTACTCAGTCTTTCGTGAAGCAATCTGGTGAGGTTGGGGAGGGGTAGGAAGCACAAATGTGTCATTAGGATTTGCACAGACTTTGGCATTGAATGTAAGTAAGTTACAATTGTGAAGATACTGTTTAATAGCTATGTGGCCCCAGCAAATTTGTTACGCCTTATAGCTTTTGATTACAGTATCTGCAAAATATATGTCATCATCTTTCAGGAGGCTGTTGTAAGGATTTAACATGCTAATATATGTACAATATGGCACACGGTAAGTACACAGGAGAGGCCAGCTGCTATCGGAGCTATAATAATAGTATACCATGCAATTTGTTGTCAGCAGAGAAGGCAGAAAAACAGCACTGTAGCAAACACAAGCCATGGAAGGGGCAGGGATGGTGGCTACAGGATAGGGGAGAATGAGTCTGATGAGGTAGTTGATCGGATCTGAGGGACCAGACATGGAGATAATGCCCCCCCCCATCCAACATAGGCAAACAGCAGAAGGCTCTCTTCTCCTTCAGCTATCTCTTCTACAAGACTGAGCAGTGAAGGTTCTTTCTGGAGCACACCATTTGTATTGGTATTCTTGTCACCGCAGGAAAATTCCAAACACTCATAACTTGAAGGAAGACTTTATTTTGGAGCAGGAGGTATGAGGTGGCTGGTCCCATTGCACCCAAGGCCAGGAAGCAGAGACACACTGGCTTGTGCTTAGCTCATGCCCCCTCCCCACTTTTAAAACAGCCTGTGACCACAGCATGAATAAAAGCTGCTGCCTCTGTTTGGGATGGACCTGAAACTCCCTCCCAAACATGCTTAGGAGTTTTGCATCTTAGGGCATTCTAGTTCTGTTGCATTGACCATTTTAACCATCAAAATATTCATATTGATGAACCAACATTTAATGATTATATTAATGGAAACTATGTTTTTGGTTTCTGTAATGAAGGAAGGTTGTGCACAGTTGCACAGTTTTTCACAGCATGCACAAATGAAGCCCTAGGTCTAATGCCAAAAGCCACAAAGAAAAAATAAAGAATGTAATGGTTTATGTTATTTGTGAACCTGACTAAGCCACAGAGTGCCAAGATATTTGATTACACATCATTCTTGGTGTGTCTGTGAAGGTGTTTGTGGATGAGATTAATATCTGAACATGAACCTGGATATAGCAGAATGCCATCCCCGTGTTCATTGGACCCTTTCCAATCCATCAAAGTGATTAGTAATAATAATAATAATAATAGTAGTAATAATAGTAATAATGGCTGAATAAGAGAATTTGATCTTTCTACCTGGCTATTTCTTTTATTAATTTTGGGGGGGGTCTTTTTGAGACAGGGTCTCCCTGTAGCTCCAGCTGTCCTGGAACTCACTCTGTAAACCAGGCTGGCCTTGAACTCACAAAGATCTGCCTGCCTCTGCCTCCCAATTGCTAGGATTGAAGGCGTGTGTCACCATGCCCAGCTTCTTTTTTTATTTTTATTGAAGTTTTGTACATTTTGTACAACATTTCTTAGTCAAATTTAGATGCAGTCCCCCTCCCATGCCCCCCACCTGGTCAGAGCTCATGCATTCTTTTTCTCAGTCTTTTTTTAAGTTTTTCAATGCAGAAGTTTACTGTCTCAGTCTTTGAACCGGTCATTTTTGTTTTTGTTGTTCCCTCCAAGGTGTATTGCTCCAAAATATGCCACGTATATACCAAAATTATGGTGTCTGAAAATAAACTATAGGTTAGTTCCAAATCATGTTTAGGGATTCACATTTTAACAGTAGAGCTGTATGCATTGCCTATTTCCAAATTCAGGCATTGATCCTCTTCTACCTTAAAATATTCTAACTGACATTTTTAACACTGGTTTTCTATCTTGCTAACAATAATCTTAGGACTCGCAAGCCTTCGTAACTACATGATACAATTCCTTAAAATCCCGTTCTGTGTCTCTTTGTCTCTCTTTGCCTCTGTCTCTTTCTTTCTCCCCCACCAAGGAAATAAAACTGATGTACCAATATAAAGGATATTGTACTTTTGTACTTATTCTCTTAAGTCTGTTTCTGAAACAGTGTTCCAAGACACCCAGAATTTAAGATGTGAACCAAATCACTCTGGGATTTTCTCTCCAGCTTTTGTGCTTACAGAAACCAGCATTTCTGAAAGAGAAAAGGCAAGAAGTTTACCCACAGAAAGCTCTCAAATGCATTACCGAGAATCAGAAAAGAATCTTCTTCAAAAGTAGTTTGAGTAGGAGGAGGCACAAATCAGCTTAGTGAAGATTCTAGAAAACAACATGGACTTCTGATAGCCAAACAGAGTCCCAGCTAGGACCAGGGCAACAGTGCGGGGAAGAGTCTCCACCTTGGAAAAGAAGTCTTTAATAATACTAGACTTTAGTCTTGTTAAAATGTTTGTGGCACAGAAGTTTAAAATTAAGTCTCAGTGTTGTCTGGAGCATAGGTGCCGCTCTGCCAGTGAGGAGCAGGCCTGTGGACCTTGGAGTGAGATCTATCCCTCGGGCCCTCTGGCCAGTGCTTGGCTAATTCCCAGGGTGCACAGCGGGGACTGGGGTCTGGTTGCCTTCGACTTTGCCACTGTTGTGGAGACGGTAATTGGAAATCTGCCCCACGGGAAGCCACAGAGCAGGAGATCCACTCACTCTTTGGGAAGGTGCTGGAATGCGTCATGATCTTTAAGAACTATGGCTTTGCGCACATAGAGAACAAGACAGACATGGAGGACGCTATTCGAAAACCTGAACAAGCTGCATGGAGTGAACATCAATGTGGAAGCCAGCAAGAATAAGAGCAAAGCTTCGACCAAGTTGCACATGGGCAACATCAGCCCCACTTATACCTACCAAGAGCTCCACAACAAGTATGGCCCAGTCATCAAAAGTGACATCATAGAAGATTATGCCTTTGTACACATGGAGCAGGCAGAGGACGCTGTGGAGCCCATCAGAGGCTTTGACAGCACAGTTTCAAGCCAAAGGAATGCACATGCATTTGTCCACCAGCCAGCTTATGACCGCACCTGGAATGGGAGACCAGAGTAGCTGCATTCGGCGAGGCAAGGAGAGGCAGTGGTCCAAACAGTGTCCCATAGATCGTTCCGGCTGCCTGTCAGACTTGACCAAGCAGTATGGAGCAGTTCGTACAATTTACACCATGAGTTATGGGGATTCATTATATTACAACAACACATATGGAGCGCTGGATGCCTACTACAAGCTCTGCCAAGCTTCGTAAAATTACGCAGTGACGGCTGAGTATAATTACGCAGGGCAGACCATGTCCCAGCTGGCAAAAGTCCAGAATACAGCCACGGCCAGCCACCTCACCTCCACGCCTCTTGATCCCTACAATAGACATCTGTTGCTTTCTTCAGGAGCTGCTGCTACTGCAGTTTCAACTTCGAATTCCTAGCGGGATCAGAGCCCTCTGCATCATGCGCCAGGTCCAACCCCCACTGGTGGAGAGGGCTACGGTTACCGGCATGAGAATGCATTGTCCCCATCTTCAACAACCCTGCGGATTTCCCTGTACAACACGGCCGGATATGAACAGGAGCAGTATGCTGATACGGCATGGGATGAAATTCGGAGCTGCGGTTGTGCATAGAATACACCTTTCGTTAGTAGTACCCCATCGCATCTCTGGGACGTTCTCGGCTCTGTGCACTCAGTCCCTCAGTAACCATGAACCTTAATTTACCTTGATAAAATCAGACTTTTCCTTTCCTTCGCTTTCTCCTACCCAGTTCCCTGTTCTACTGTTTAATGCATCTGTAGCTTCCCATTCTGTAGCCTCCTTGTATGCAGAAAGTGGTGGGGCAGTGCTGTGTCAGGCTCTGCCAGACTCTGTGGCTTGAATTGGGAATGACCTTGATGAGAGACTCACTTCTCTTGGGTTTCTTTTTTCAGTCCAAAGGCTTGACCTAGAGATTTGGATTACTATTTCCCATGAAATAAATGTTTTTTTAAATTAGATAAAAATAGTCTCCATTTATATTTAAGGTACAAATAGACACTTATTCCCAGAAACTAGTCAAAAAGCTGGGAACCAGGACTAGAACATAAGGCACAGGAGGGCTGGGAGCCAGTGGGACCCCATGCAATGCAAGTAGGCTGCCCGAAGCAGAGTCCTCCAAGACCTGCTGGTGGAAAAGGGCTGCGACCCAGGTTTCTGCACTTCCCTGGAAGAAAAGACCTGAGGGGACCTTCATAATGTGCAGACTACTGCCAGCTAGGTTTCTGAACACTGATCTTGGCGACTTCCATACTTTTCCAGAGAGTGATGTCCCTGTGTTACCTATCCATGTCCAGGTCTTTCTGCTCAGGAATGTTTCCGCAAAAGCATGTAAGACAAGACTCGCATTCCTTTATCGCCTATGAACTTATGGACTGGCTCCTTAAGTATTCCCTCCACTCCTAACAATGAAATGTTTGAATTCTTTCTTGATCACTGAGATAATAAGCTATTACTTTCTCAATGTATCATCTATTATCTATCATTATCTCTCACTCTATCATGACTCAATCTTTCATCTATCCTCTGTGTGTATGTGTCTGTGTGTGTGTGTGTGTGTGAGAGAGAGAGAGAGAGAGAGAGAGAGAGAGAGAGAGAGAGAGACTTTGTGTGTGTGTCTGTATATGTCTCTATGTGTATATGTTTATCTACTTTCTAGAGACAGGGCTTGGAATTCATTGTGTATCCCCACCTGTCCTTAAAAATCACAGTCATCTTGCCTCAGGCGCCCAGGTGCTTGGACTAATGGGCATTTCACTACATCCAGATGGTTTTCTACACTTTAAATTTACTATACCTCACATCTGACATTTGACTCAGTACTACTGTTTCAGAAGCATCCTTGGTGAGGTACAGTTATTGAACAGTTATTGAAAAAATATTGGAAATTGACTTTCCTCATCTGTGGCAGAATTTGTGAAAGCCAGACAGGATTTCCTGATCTTACACAGGCTTTGTCCTTCCGAATGGCGTTCATTATCCATGATTTGGAAGGTATCTGTTAATCAGACACTTCACTAAACCCTGATAAACATTAGTGCAATGCAGTGATCTCTAGTAGAAGAAGAATAAAGTGGTATATTTCCAAAATTAAAATATGGATTAAAATATGTTATTATATGCTATCTGGGAATCTTTAGAAAATTAAAGTTTGAAATTGGATGAATTCAGAAAATAGCCAAAGGTTGTAATAGGCTGTGCCATTTATAAAAGTGGATTTGGGTGACACTGGGGTTGTTGATAGGCATTTCAATTTGGGAAAAGAATATAAAAGCTATCAAAAATTTAATGTATGTTTTTATTGAGTCTTGTGCATTTCATATAATAGATCTTAATCAATTTTAGACCCCTTCTCCCACTCATGTCCCCATCACCCCCCCCCCATTGCCCCACTGGATTTCCTGCAGTCTTTCAGGAGCTTAAAAGTTATCTAAAAATTTGGAGAAGCTTTCTAGTACTTTCATTTAATATAATTTTCATCCTCTTCTCCAACAAGTTGAATACCAGGTCTGAATTGAGGCAAGATGTGGTGTGTGTGTGTGTGTGTGTGTGTGTGTGTGTGTGTGTGTGTTTCTGTTACTTAAAGCAAGATATCCAACATTCCAGGCTATTCTCTATCTGGCAACAACTAGATAACCTGCTTGAATGTAATGTGACTAGTCAGGTCTTTCCTACTTGGGTAGGCTTTGAAATACTACTTCAAAAGATAGGCTATCCTCAACATAGAAATAAATCTTTAAAACTCTTTAAGTGTTATCTGACTTTAATATGCCATAATATAAGGCACCCTTTCCTCCTCACAAAGCTAGTGATCAGAGCATTTACTAGATATCCCTACTCCTTCTTCTAATATTCTTTTGGAATTTATAAAGATGCTGAATGTAGAATATCCTTAACTGAGTGTTTTCCTCATTTTACTTTTCTATAAAATTATGTCGTTGACTTGAGGGCTGAAAAAGAATATAAAATTGTTTCTCACACTTTTGAAGATATTAAGGTCAAGTTGCTAACAGATTTGATATCTGGTGAGGACCCATTTCATGGTTCTTTGTCATCCATCTTTTGCTATAATTGTACAAGGCAGACAGAAAGAGGAAGGGGACACTTTGGACACACATAAGAACACCAGTTCTCCACGAAAGGTTCTATACTCATGACCCAATTCTCTTCCAAATCTCCACCTCCAAATGCTATCATATGGTGAGCTAATTTTCAACCTAGGAATATGGAAAAGACAGAAACATTCGGTCCATTTTAATAACTTGCTGCAATAAATTTTCTCTGTGCATTTAAAGGCTGAGCTTAAATTATGCTTGGGAATCTGTAAAAATCCTTTATTATTTGAGCAAAATGCTCTAAAATGTAAACATAAGCTGTCTTCGGATTGTAGAATTATGCATGACATATTCTTCGAAGATACATTTTTGGTTTTATGGTTTTTAATTGTCTGTGCTGTTTTTATAACTTGAATATGGCAAAAACTGACACTCTGCTCACTTCAGCACTTTAATATGTTATCTCATATTCATTCTCTCTCTCTCTCTCTTTCTCTCTCTCTCTCTCTCTCTCTCCCCCTCCCTCCCTCCCTCCATCAATCTGTCTCTGCTACATTTGTAGCTACATTTTTGAATTACTGTGCCCAAACTATCTCCTGTCTTATGGTATTCCTTGTTCCAAAAAAGAATATTTTAAGCTTCAATCCTCAAATAAAATAGAAAATTGCAGTCCATCGTGGATTAGCTTTTCTCATAATCAACAAGCATGTTATTACTCTGCCTAAATGAACTCAGTAGATGCACAGTAAGGCACTAGTGAATAAGACGACATTCAAAAGATCATTTACCCCATTGTGTAGTATATGCCATAGTGTGCCTGCCTCCAAGGTTAGCCACAGAAATGGAAGCAAATTTAACATATTTATCTTTGCTAAATTCCAATTACATAGACCTGTTGTGCCCCCCAAATTGTAAAATATACCATATAAGATAAAATGCACAAAGTCTGAGTGTAGACTTCTAGACCCTCTAGTGTAGACCTGAGTGTAGACCCTCTAGACCTTATTTAGAAGCATCTGAACAAGGATGTGACAAAATTAAAAAATAACGACTTCTCAGTGTTATGTGTACTCCAGGTTGGTGTGACTCCATACTTCCATACTGTGTCACTCAGACATAGAGACACATTATCCATATCTTGATTCCTTAGTTGTCTAATTAACTCTCTAAAATAAGTGTAGACTAAAGAAAAAAATTCTAAACTTAGAAACTAGATCTGCATGGCTTCTGAACTTTTAGAATCTTCTTGTTGTGACAAAATAAAGCTTGTAAAAATAAATATTGATGTGTGAGAAAAGTAAGGAGTTTATTTGTTTTGGCAGGGCTAGTTCCATGGCTGGATGGGCCAGTTCAGGGGGTCACAACTTCTAAAGGGTTTAAAAGGATGAATTGCCCTAAAATATGTGTAACCACAGTGTTCCAGGAGTTAAAATTGCATAGAAGGTTTGAAACTTAGCCATGTTCCAATAAGAAAAACTGATCAAGTCACTTTGAATATTTAGACTTCCAAATACTTAACTAAATATGGATACACAAAAGGCAAACTTTACTATCATTGAATAACTGGGCTTGGATTCAGATCCATTGATTCCTGTTTAACCATGTTAATTACAAATAAATCAAGGTAGACACCAAGTTGTTGGCTGATGTTTTCCAAGTTGCCTACCTATAACCTGGACTCTTTCCCAGCCATGACAATCATAGATTCTTTCTATTTCAAATTGCAAACTCTAAGAATCTTGGGAAACGGTTTCCAGATCCCAGCCCTGAACTTTCCCTTACAGAAAGAAAATAAATGGATGTAATTGTTCTAGTTTACTTGTCCATTGCTTTGATGAAACACTCTGACAAAAACCAACTTGGAGAGGAAAGGGTGTATTTGGCTCACATCTCACAGTTCATCACTGAGGAAGCCCAACATAGAAACTCAGGGCAGGAACCTGGGGGCAGGAGCTGAATGAAGCACAGGCCATGGAAGAAAGCTTCTTACTGGCTTGCTCCCCTGGCCCATGCTCCAGATGATTTCTTATACAATACAGAACAACCTGCCCAGGATGGCACTACTCACAGTGGGCCGGCTCTTCCACATCACTCAACAATCAAGGAAATACCCAACAGTCATGGCCATAAGCCAGTCTAATGGAGGTAATTCCCCAGTTGAGGCTCCCTCAACTCAGGTGTGTCAAGTTGACACTAAAGCAGGGTAATCCAAAGAAGGGAAGAATTTCTGTCAAACAAACCCGATAAATGAAATGCATCTTCTATTTCATGCCTATTACAATATGCCTATTCTACAAGTTTGTCTTCCAATCATTATAATTCTCCATTTAAATTTGGGGAAACTGAGGCATAGAGAGTAAAATAATTTTCCCTGCAGGATCATAAAGCTAAAATGGGTTAAATGAGAAGTTAACATTTTTTTTTTTCTGGGCACAGATTTTTATCTTGAAATGACAAAACCAATACAAATTCTGGAACCCATACAGAGATTCTGACACAGTAGGTCTACCAGGAGGCAACAGTTTTTATGAAGTGGCCCAGGTTTGAGAAAAGCTGCACGTAAGAACTGTAAGGTTGTCTCCAGTCTCACTTAAAGAGACCAGTGAGAGGAGGGCCTTTTATCTTTTATTTTTTAATGTAATACTTTTATTGGCACTTTGTGTATTTCATACATCATTTTTCAGTTCAATTTAGACATATTCCCCTTTCCCTTCCCCGCACCCCACTCCAGTCCCTGCATTTGTCCATACATTAAAACGGATTTTAAAGTCTATGCTCTTTCTTTGCTCTAACCTTTCCTCCGCGGAAAACTGAAAAATCAGTTCACTAGGATTTTACTCAACTGCACACTTTCAAGCTCCCAAAGAAAAGATGAATGGAAGATACCATTCTTCACACTGCTTGGCACTGTACCAATCTTTGCCTTTGTTCTCTACCACGGCTTCAGGTAAAATGATTTCTTTCCCTTTCACATTAGGATGCTGGATGAAAGATGCATAAGCAGAAGAGAAACTCTACTCCCTTGAGTCTGCAGAACACTGCTTTGGCTGTCCCTTCAGGACCTGAAATTTGGTCTATTTCTGACCAAACGCTCAACAGGAACTTTTACCAATTTAAGAGGATATTGCTGTCAATTTTCAGTCCTGGTCCATAATACAATGTAATTGGTTCTACCTTAGCTGCCTCAGAAATGGAAGCCTTTTACAAAGTAATACTAGAAAGAAAGAGCAATTCAATTTGACAAAGGGCCCAGCACAGAAATCTCATCTGTGACAGAGAGGTTTATGATATATATATATATATATATATATATATATATATATATAATTTATTTTTTTTGCCTAAAAATAATAAATGAACAAATGCCACCAGGCAGGCTTGGTGAAGACAGCGGTCACTAGGTGGCAGCACACTTTGCATCTGGTTTCCAGTCCATTGAGGAGAAGAGTTTCAGCTCAAGAAAAAGGCAGCCAGAGAGGACAGATCAGAGGAGAATAGTAAAGGACTTTCTGGTCTCTAGTTTATCTGGTTGCAATGTAGTAAACAAGTAGAAAAACATCCTAAACAGCTGTTGCCATAGACATCTTTGTTTCAAACTCTTCCATGCTAATATTGAACATGGAAGGCCTACCTCACATCAACTGTCACATTATTTGACTCCATCCATTCCTTTAAAAACAATTCGTTGATCCTTTTTTATTGATGTAGAAATAAAGTTGGCATTTACCAGACTCCCAAATCACATGACAAACCAGGTGTGGTGCCATTCCAGACAGGAAGGTCACCAGTTTCAGGCCAAGTGTGTACATTTGAGGGCATTCTGCACATCTAAACAGTCCATCTTATGAGGGAAAATATCACACAATGATTAATCTAAGACAATTCTGTGTGAACTGTGGGGGATGACCTCTGAATCTGTGAAAGACCAAGACTAACATTCCACAAGCATAAGATTGAATAACTGAAAATTCCAGCCACAAGAGAACCAGAGACAATGTTCCTCTGGCAAAGTTTATGAATAGTAAATGAGGTTTAAAGGAAAAAGCAGTGCTCCCCCTCCCCACCCCCCTTGCATAGGCTCCTGTATTTGAACACTCTACCCCCAGTTAGGAAGGGATGCCATTTAGGGAGTTGTTGGAACCATAGGGAGGTAGAGTCTTGCTAGAAAAAGTATGTCGCTGGGGGTGGGTTTTGAGGGTTTATAGTCTGCCCCATTTCCCACTCATTCTCTGCTCCTTGTGCGACTTTGAGGTATTATTTCTCAGCTTCCTTCTATGGCCATGACACTCACCAACCAAATTCATTTTTTTTCTCTTATGTTGCTTTTGGTCTTGATGATTTATCATAGCTATAGAAAAACAACTTAAACATAAATATTTTTTCATTTATTTTTATTTTATGTGTATGAGTGTATTGCCTATATGTATGTAAGAGCACCCGTGTGGTGCAATGTCCACAGAGGACAGAAGAGGTTGTTGGATCCTCACAAACTGGAATTTAGGATGTTGTTAGCCACCATGTTGATGCTGGGATATGAGCCTGGGTCTTCTGCAAGAGCAACCAGTGCTCTTAACCACTGAGCCTTCTCTCCAGTCACAAGTAATTGTTTTCCATAAAAACCTTTTGTAAGTAATATAGTGACAAAATGATTGTAGTCATCAATGATGACAACAATCCAAAGATGACTACCATTAATTTTCCTCTTTCTAACTTCACTCTGTGTGTATTTGTGTAACATTGCAAGTACAGTTTTTGACTATGTCATTGAATAACCAAGAATTTTCCTAGGACCCTAAATTATTTTGAAGGTACAATGCTCTATGATATGCATACTATTATACACATACTTTGTAATCTGAATTGGCTCAAAGTTTTTATTACTCCCATTTGGATTGTGTTGTACAACCTTGGCCATAAATTATTTACATGGCTCTATTTATTCTCTTTTTTAATTTTAACTTTATTTATTTATTTATTTATTTATTTATTTATTTATTTGTATAAATGTACTGTCTGCATGCAGGTCTGTGCACTCGTGTCGTGCAATGCCGCAGAGGTCAGAAGAGGGCGTTGGATTCCCCTGGAACTGGAGTTCTCCTGGAATTGGAGTTACAGACGGTTCTCAGTTTCCACGTGGGTGCCAGGGATCGAACCCAAGTCCTCTGCAAGAGCAGTAGGCGCTCTTAACCGCTAGGCCATCTCACCAATCCCATATTCTTAACAACTTACTGATAAATGGATTGCTAAGCCATAGGATCTGATCACATTTAACCCAGTATTTACTACTGAAATCATGTCCACTATGGGTGCACCAAGATTTGTCTCTTTAAGCACTGTATAGCATTTTAAGATTCATTTACCACTGGCAGTATCTTCAGCCTGGACTTGCCAGAAATAGGAAATATTTCTCCTGCTTCTAAGGCACATAGTCTATGGCATAGCACTGTAACAGTTCTAAATTCAAAGACATCTACAGTTAGAACAAATGTTTCCAACTTAGTAAAGTGGTCCTCACTGTGACTAGCTTATCCAAAAACTAAGAAGAATCAAAATTTTCTACCGGAATTTATTATCTAAACTTTTATTCTTTAGTCTCTACACATTGCACTTACCTGAGTTTGTCCTATTTCTGAAGGACTTTTCTCTCACTAGATGCTATTCCATCTCCATAGAAAATCCTCAAATAGCTATCAAAGTCCATTTTTCCTATGTGGAACAAATAAGTGGTTTGCTTATTTTAACATAAATGGAAACTAAATATGCAAAAAGTTTTAACTTTCTAAAAACAAGCAGGAAATCTGTCCAAACAGAGAAGGCAGAATGCAGAGAGAATATTCCAAGAAGAACAACAAAGCAATTTTTTTGAGGAAAGAACGTGCACACTCCATTTAAGAATGCACAAAGCAGCACTTTTCATCTCATGCCACAATGTTTGGTGAGTGTTGTTTTAAATGAAAGAGGGAGAGTAAAAACCTTCAACTCAAACTCAATTGGATAAAATGTCATCTCTCCTCCAAACTTAATGCAAAGATTTGCAGAATGTTTAACAACTTTCTACACTGCAAAGACCTGTTAATGAAGTCGTTATCCTATTATTTGATGTAGTAGAAAACACCCAGTGAATCAAATGACATAGTGGTGTTCATTTACTTATTTGTATCTCGAACAAAACATCTATGGCACTAGGAATTAAAATTACTGACTACCCTGTATGTTTTTAAGTGCACCCACGTCACACAATGCCTGTGGAGGTCAGAAGAGAGCATAGGATCCCCTGGAACTGGAGTTATTGATGCTTATTAGCTGCCCTGTGGGTGCTAGGAAATGAATCCAAGTCCTCTACAAGAGCAAACAATGCTCTCGACTGCTGATCCATCTCTCCAACCCTCATTTCCTACTCTTAACTCTGATTCTGCTAGTAGAGGTGAAAGCACAGACACACACACACACACACACATACTCTTTCATCTCATTTATCTTCCTTTTACAAGGGGTAGATTAAAAGATTAAATATAAAAAAAACCAAATAAACAATAAATTCATTTCAATATAAGTAAATGTTCAATTTCTTTTTCTTTTTTAAAATTTTTGGTCTTTTTGAGACAAGGTCTCCCTTTAATCCCAGCTGTCCTGGAGCTCACTCTATAGACCAGGCTGGCCTTGAACTCACAGAGATCTGCCTGCCTCTGTCTCTGGAGTGCTGGGATTAAAGACATGTGCCACCATGCCAGGCTCAAATGTTCAATTTCTATGAGCAAAGTTCTATGATTTGTACTTTATGTACTTACATAAAGAAATATTTACCTTCTATAAGAATATAAGATTTTTCTCATGCTTCAGAGTAGTATATGATATCATGTCAACTAATGGTTACAGAGTATTCAAAATTCACCTTCCAAATCATTCAGCATATTATATGCTATTTCATTGCACTTTCCCTTTTATAGTTCTGTAATAAGGATAACAACCAACTCATCATCGCCTGGTGAGCAGAACATTCTACCACCAGAGAAAATCTTTTGTCGAAGATAACCAACTTCTCTAAGCTGAAATTACACTAAAAAAAAGAAGAAAAATATAGAGGCAATGTGGTATTCAAAGGGAGAAAGCACACTTTCTTTGCTGCAATTTTAGAAAATGGAATATAACAACCTCTTTTGCTTTGGTGTCTATGTCTGTCTCAATATTTCTATAGAAAACAACAATATAATTTCTAGTCTCCAAAGTGAGCTGCCATAGCCACCAATTTTTAGTGCCCTATGAAGAGTGGTAAGGCTAATGTGAATCACAGCTTTGAAGTTTTGTGTGCACTCACTAGCATTCTACCTTGAAAATAAAAGCCCAATATGTTATCTTGGAATAAGAATGAGCCAGAAATGAATGAAACACTCATTCTCACAAATCAAGCTGTCAAGTGTGCACTTAGCCGTCTCATTGAGAGAATCCCCATACAGAGGAGACTGTTCAGACTGGGAGCTCCCATTGTGGTAGGTGTGATACACTTTCTGCTGTGGACTGTATTAACTTGGGTAAGTGATTTCATGTATTTGAACAATAGCTTCCAGTTCAGAAAAATGAGGAAAAATGAGGATTTACAAATCATTTTATACAATTGCAATAAATTTTTTAAATTTTTAAATTTATTTTTGTATGTGTATAAGTGTACTGTCTACATGTAGGTCTGTGCACCCATGTCATGCGATGCCATGGAGGTCAGAAGAGGGTCTCACTCAGATTCCCCTGGAACTGGACTTCTCCTGAAATTGGAGTTACAGACGGTTCTTAGCCGCCATGTGGGTGCTGGGGATCGAACCCGGGTCCTCTGCAAGAGCAGTCGGTTCTTTTGACCGCTAGGCCATCTCTCCAGCCCCACAATAAAAATTTTAAATAGTGAAATCAGTGTCTGTTGGAGAAAAATGTCTAATAACTAGTAATGGTCTCATTCACTCAATACTTTCATTGAATTAGAGGTTCAAATTGGACCTAGCTTCTTTGAGAACATATAGTTAGTCCTTATTATACAGTCAGATACTGTAAGGTAGCTGAAAAAGCCAAATGGGGCAACTCTTTAAAAATTCTGCCTCCCAAGGCTCAGGGATCATCGCATAAGAAGAAGCAGAGAGATTGCCAGACAGGTGGATGACCACAAGGAAACAGAATCTTCCAAGATAGCTGGTCATTTACTCATGTGAGTTCACAGCAGTGGAGACAGCATGCACAAGTCCTACGCAAACTCAAACAAGACAAAGTCCCAGTGAAGACATGGGGAAGGGAGGAAGAAATTCCAACCCAACCTGAGGAAATTTCGAAAATTGTTAGTAGCTGGGAGGGGGAAGAAGAGTGTCATCCAGGCTATCAAACCAAATGAAAGTAACACATTATGGAAGTTTTCATGAGGCCTACTCAAGAAAAAGTAGTGAGTTACTTCCCAGTGAAGTTCAATGAACAGAGCATAGGTCAAATATCTCTGACCTATGATAGTAGCTCTACTTAATTCGCAACCGAAGTGGTTCCAGTGGATAAGATCTCAGGAAACATGGAGCTTCAGGAAAAAAGCCTCTGGTGGCCAGTGGGTTTAAGAGAATACAAGGGCACCAAGGAGGGAGAAGAGGAAGAAGAAGAGTTAGTGGATCCCCTGACAACAGGGAGAGACCAACATGAGCAGATAGAGAAATGTGTAAAGACCTCGAGCGCTAACCTCTGTGATCAGCATATGTCTTCCAGATCACAGACAAAAGAGGATTGCATAGAAGAGCTCTTTGACCTCCTGCACAAAAGAGACCACTGTGAAGCCCACAAACGTTTTAACAGCTTGAAATAAATGTGAAGATTCATTTGTCTCAATCCTTCATCACTTGGGAACCAAATTAGGTCCTTATGGTTTTGAACTTGCCATTTGTTTCTGATGTGTATGAGAAGTTCTTGGGAACCTAGTGGATTTTGGCAAGTAGCCTCTGTATAATTAGGAGTGATTCCATCCTTTTTTTTTTTTTTTTTTTTTTTTTTTTTTTTTTTTTTTTTTTTTTTTTTTTTTTTTTTTTTTTTTTTTTTTTTTNAGTGCTAGGATTAAAGGCATGCACCACCAAGCCCAGTGGAGTGATTCCATCTTAATAAAGTCATATGACCTGCAAAAATACCCACAAAGGCAGAAAAACTTACTTCAGAACATTAAATAAAAGTGGACTAATTTTGCATAGCACAGTAGGACTGAGAGTATAGCTCAGTCGTTTAACACATGGATAATATATACAATGACTTGTATTCAATAATTCTCAACACCAAAAATGCCCATGTTTAAATATTTTATCTTCCATAACTGAAGAATAAACTTCCCCACATTCAACAAGATTGAAGGAATAGTTCACTATTGAAAAGTGTTACACTGTACCTAAAACCTAGATGAAGGATGTGGCCAAACAAACAAAAAAAAAAGGCATAAAGTAATATATTCATAGTCACCTGTTAAGGAATCCATCTATTACTGATTCATAGTCTGCAATTTAATTTTATAAGTTAATTTTCAGTAGGAAAAAAGTACAAAATAAATAGCAAAAATTGCAATTAATATTTCAGACTCTTAAATATAATAGAGGGAAGAAGAAAAGGAAGAGGAGAGAGAAGCCTTCTGTTAGTATGAACATGAAATAAACCATTCATATGTGTTGCTGGTTGGCATAAGTTGGTATAATTTTATGAAAATAATAGATATCATTTGTCATAATTTAGAATTTTTTCACTTTAATTTATCTCAGCATCTCTTAAGAAACTCATTTACTACCGCAGTCTCCAAGAAATTCATTTTAAAGAAAAAGTCATGTATATGCACAAATATATAGCAACAAGATGTTCATGACGGCTGTTAGAGTGAATCACTGGAACCAATATATACCTTTGCATGGATAAGTGATTCAATAATTTGTGTGACAACTAGTCACACAGTGCTGTGATAACAAAATATTATGCTGTACTTGTATAATCAAAGATGCATTGTGCAATATACTATTGCAACTTAAGCTCTTTAAAACATGTGTGAGTATATACAACAGAAAGAACAAATGTGATTTTGGCAATGGTCATTATTAGCAATGCTGGTGGTGTTTTTATTGTATTAATTGCTATGCCAGAAATGTGCTGCAATAAATAATGCCCCTTATTTAGTGACATATAAAATCTAAATAAGAAATGAAAAACTTAAAAACAAATGAGGAAACGTTATTCACTGTCGATGGGAACCAGTTTCACAATTATTGCAAACTGTAGGAAAATATAGAGAGCAATGTGTTGATCCCCACTGTCAGATGTGAAAGAAGGAACAATTTTAAAGGTAGCTTGATCAGGATGCATAATTTTGTCCTTTTCTTATTTAATATATGATTTATTCAACTCTGATCAATATATATCTTGACCAATACACTATTTTGAAGAACAATATTATATTAAATTGTGAGCCTAGTGGTCACTATATAAAATCATCACAAGGGCAGAATTTACCTATGGACAATTTGATCTTTCCACTATATATCATCAATGGTAGAGATACATTTATTTGAAAGTAAATATGCATGTAGTTATTTGCATAGCTATTTAAGATAGATGAGTAATTTCATGATATGGAAATTTTTCATAGTTCTTAAGATTATTATAAGAATGGCAAAAAATACCTACAAGGTTTAAGTGATAGTCGGTTAGCGTTTTTACACACTAATTTTAGTGCATGGGTCTCATCTAGAGGGGCCATTAGACCACTGAACTCTTCCCCAGAACCTCTTCTCAACAGATCAGAGTGGTACCCAAGGATTTGCCTTTCTCACACTGTCCAGTTGATGCCACTGCTATTGGGTCAGGAACTACATGGAAGAATCACTGACCTATGGAAACAATAAATTACTTGCAAGTGCATTTGAGAAAAATTCTTTATGTTATTTGTGTTCATAAGCAATGAGCTTAGCTTCTACTACTCTCTAATTGTATATCTTAAAACTGAGGGGAATATAATCACAAATTAACCATGCTCCAATGGATACTTCAAAAGCAATGGCCACACCAATGGTCCTTGGTAAAATTAGTGTCTCACCAAAACAAACAAACAGACAAACAAAAAATCCCAAATACTTAAATGTTGGAAAAGGATTTTTGAGGAGGAAGTGGAGGATGACAGGGGTGGAAGGGAAAAGGAAAAGGTGGGATGTGAGAAGAAAAATAATTCAATATATATTATATATTATATACATTATATTTTCAATATATATATATATGTGCATCAAATTGTCGAAGAACAAAATTATTATTATACTTTATGTATTTTGCTTGTGCATGTGGGTATGCATGTTAATTAAGTCAGAGGATAATTTGCAGGAGTCAATCTCTCCTTCAATCATGCACATCCTGGGCTGGAGCTCAGATCATCAGACTTGGCTTCATGTGCCTTTATCTGGTGAATCTTCTTTCTGGGCCCAGGGAAAATTTAATCAGAAAAGAAGTAAGGGATAGAGGGAGGGAGGGAAAGATGGAGGGAAGGAAGAAAAGACAGAGGGAAGGAGGGAGGGAGAAGGAAGGAAAGGCTAAGGGAAAAATGTTTATTCACTGAACTGTCTTGAGTCATTTCACTAGTAGTAGAGTTTGTCATGTAGTAAAAGAGCAATAAATGCAAAACGATTCTTTCATTGTAATATGGAAACTGTCTTTTATCTCTGAACTTTGAAATTATTAACTAAATATTCAGTAATCTCGAATTGTATGACAATAACTCTTTTTTATCTCTAACCAAGAATCTTGGGAATTTTGTTTACACATTTCAGGTACAAATGAAAACTGGGCTCTTTTTTTTTTTTTTTTTTCTTAATTCATCCCTCCACACCTGTTCACTTGATAAGAAGGGAGAATAAAGTCTTCCTGCTGTTTGGGGCTAGAATGCACTCATGGGCAGCATCATGATCTCCTGGTAAAACAGCACATAATACAGAACTAAATAAAGAGTCAATTGCCTCCATGTCCTTATCCCTTTGGGTCAGTCATAATAGGGGTAAGTTAGTAGCATCAGGTGGGCCGGAGATGGCATCACTGGAAGCCTGTGCACCATTGGCATATAGCTACTTCATTTCCAGAGCAATTCCCATTGTAATCATCGTGCCAGGAGGACAGGGGCTCTTCACTGTCCTCATGAGGACAGGGGCTCTTCACTTGTCCTCATGAGAGGGTCTCTCCCGTGCACAGTGTCAGCATCATACCAGTGCCAGGAGAACTCAGGTGACTGGAAGGACATGGTATTGTGGTTCTTGCAAGAATAGGAACATAGACCAGAGCTAGATGCATCTTTCCTTGTTGAAATACAGCTGTTAGTTCCGAATACAGCTGTGAGCCTGCTCTTCTGTCCATTTCTGGTAGGAGTCTTTCATATTCTCTTTTTTTCCTACTGCTGCAGTGTCTTCCTCAGATGGAGACATGGGTCAGATGACATTCTATCAGTAATCACAATAAAAAGGGAGTCTGTTGTTCTGCAGGCTACTGGCTACCCCTGTGAAGGTATCTTTCTTATTTCACTGAAAGCTCTTTCTGAAAATGGATATGGTTTTCCACACAGCTTGCCTCACTCAGTACATGCAATATGATACACACTCCTACAGTAAAGAGATATGTCCTTATCATCACTGGGACCTAAATTCTATTACATCAATGTTTTTTTTATTGCTTTTCCCCCAAAAAAATGAAATTCTGGGGCTGGAGAGATGGCTCCATGGATAAGAGCACTGGCTGCTTTTGCAGAGGACCCAGGTTCAATTCCCAGAACCCACATGGTGGCTAACAACTATCTGTAATTACAGTTCCAGGGGATCTGACACCTTATTCTGATCTCCGTGGGCATTGCACAAAATGGGTACACTTACATACCTACAGGCAACATATTCATTCACATAAAATAAAAAAATAATAAATAAAATATTTAGAAAACAGAAATGCCAATAAATAGGAATGTTTTATTATATAAGCAGAGTTCACAAACCATTCATTTATTAGGCATGCCCTATTTCTAACAGTTAAACATTTATTCAGAAATAATTACAGAACAGACTTAGTTGTAATTGACTTTTGTCCTGTTCTTTGTTCAGGGCTCATAGAAATGTTGTTTATAATTAATTCTTCATACATTTGATCTTCTTGTATTTCTGTTTGCTACCCTTCAGTGGCCCATTTTGTGTTACCAAATATTAATGATGTAGCCCTGAGTGCCACATTCATAGGTGTTACACCTGTTCGACCAAACAGGACCGTTGTTTAGAAAGGCTGTGTACAGGGTGCGGTGCTCTGTAGTGACTCTTTAATGTCTTAATGTTTGGATATTTTTATCTTGTAGTTTGTCTTAGAAATTGAATAGCTGCCTTTGCTGGAAGTAAAACTACAATTCCAAGAAGTGGATTCTACACCAACAATCATAATGTCCTCCTTCTTTCATCTTCTGCCAGCTCACTTGTAAGTTTCTTCAAAACTATATAATTTTATCTATGAAATCCCATTTTTACTAGATGCTCTCTTATGTACTTCTAGTCCTAAAATACTATAAATCTGTTAATTTCCAAATACAGAAAACCTTACAACTTAAAAAAAAGGAATTCCTATTTTAGGCAGACACATTTTCTATAACTATCTGGAGCTATTGAATCTATCTAAGAAGAAGAAAAAAAAACAGATGGTGAATGTCTCCTAAGATGCCATTATCTCTGAATTTATATAACTATGTACCTTGCGTTTTCATGCAACTTCCTGGGGATAGTCACTCCTTAAAGCTTCCCATACCTTAGCCTGAAAAATGACACATCAACGACACGCTGAGCCTCCTAATTACCAGGAATGCAGGGCCCATTAAACTGTGAGGATGCATATGCACACCTAATTATGTTTATGCCTACTTATAAATCAGCAAAGTGAAAGCATATGCATGCTGAAAATTACCCATCATTAACTTTCCTAATTGCACCCAAATAAAGAGGGAAATAATTCACTTCAGAATATGTTTTCATCCTTTGGGCAAAGCCTAGTCTCATCTTGTTTAGGTTTTGAAAAATTGTCTTCTTGCTCATAAATAGAAATCAATTATTCGAATGCCAAAACACAACATGGTTCTTCCCTGGATATTGAGCCAGAGAAAATGAAAAGATTCATATGAATGTCAGGGACTAAAGCAGGGATTTAGGATGCGAACAATATAGAGGAAAAAATACTATACCAGGAGAAGGAAAACAATTCTGTCATTCTGATGGAGAGGGCAATGCGGATGGTGACAGCCCAACCACAGATACGATCTGAGGTAACAACCAGGGACAGATCCTCAGGGAAAAAGAAGCATTAAATTTAGATGTCGGGCTGAAGACTCAATTTCATGACAGTAATTGAGATCAATTGGAGCACTGTCTGCGACCCTTACTCACAATTTCCCCTGTAGTTTCTCTGAACAATTACTGTTCTATTACTGGCAGGATTAAGATAAGACAGACAGGAGTTGTGCATGCCTAATTGAACTTCCAAATATGGTTTATTGCTATCCATAGAGACAGAAAGCAGAAAGAAAAGGTGCTTGGAGGGTGAAGTAGAACAAGGCTTTTGATGTTCACAATAATGGAAACCCATTCTGGTGCTAATTCAGAGGTGAGCAGTGCTGAATACAAAATCAATTGCAGGCTCTGCCTTCCAATGTCTCTCAGCTAGGTGCTTCACAAGCATGAGCTCCTGTAGCTCTCACTACTCTATGGCATAGCCTTTTGCTGTGGTCCTTGCTGTACAGAGAGATGAAGATGTAGATGAGTTTATATTATCTCTACTGAGATAATCCAATAACACATTGATGGAGCACAGTTAAGCTTTCGACTCCTGCCTATGTTTTAGTCTACATCACTTCTCAATTCAAGGGAACCCAAATACTCAGATTTAACCATTCACATTTATCAGGCATGCAAATCTCCCCCTTTTCACCATTTTGGATTAGATAAAGCAGAAGATAGCTAAATCAATGCCTACTAAAAAATTCAACGTGTACTTTGTAGACAAAAAAACCACAACTGCCACCACGAAGGGAATAAAATATAGTTTATTCTGGAATCAAATATGAGTGACCATGACCTGGGAATATAGATTTAAATCACCTCAGATTCTATGTTCCAATGTTAATAGTCTCATGATTTTTTTTTATAACAGAACGAAGAAAGCCATAAATCAAGACACATTGGTGGAGACATCAGAAAGATGGATTATAGTGAAATGGAGAGATTTCTGTTATAGGCCTAAAGTGCTATCTGACAGCATCTTTAACCCTTGGGTTGGAGGAAATTAGGGTTTGGTTAAGTTAATACATTCAAAATGTTTTAGGTGTTAGTCACAGGATGTTAGGTCAGACACAGAAGTGGACAAGGAATGGTTATTTAGGCAGTGAAAGCAGGTTCTGGACCTGGGACACAGGCAATAAAGCCTTGATCAGTTAATCAGCCTTCCAGGAGGTTCAGTTGAAGATGCAGGTTTTTTTTTTTTTTTTTCTTTTCTGGGACACTTCAATACTATTCTATCACTGTATTATTGCATTCTTGTGATGAATGGTAAAGCAGTATTTTCATTAGAGCCTACCAAATATTTTTGGGCTATTCTTTTTTTATATCACCAATCATAGTAAACTATCCTCCTCGAGGTAAAAACTAAATAATTTTTACCCAGATTCGTCCAATAATAGTCAGGTGTAAAATGTGGATGAGAACCAGAAAACCCAAAGAAACCATGCATCTCACCATTTAACGTAAAGAAAACAAAGTGACAAGGCCAGTGTTCATGGAGGCAGTGACGGTGGTTGGAGTTCCAGTCTCCGGAATCTGAGAAGCTGTACCAGAGCATCTAAGGTGGGATGGGTACTGAGTTAGGCTCTGGAACTCACTGTCTAATTCTCTTGCCTTCTAGACATTTGAAAATGATCTCATGGTCTTCAGTAAAACCATGTCCTATCTTTTACTGTCTATGCTATTGAGCACAACTAGTCACTCGAATACTGACACCAACTTAAACATCTCTTTTCACTGGCATCCATATTTTTCCCCACAAAATGTTCCATTAACATTATTCACCTCTTTCTTAGCTCATATTTACGTTCTAGTCACTGGCCACTAAACCAATAAAAGCAAAAGGGTCTTCTCTGAGTCAAGCAAGACTCCACATCAGCACCAGCTACACCTCACCTGCCTGCGAAATATGTGCAGCAGAGCGCAAGCCTTTGTACATCCAAAATCTAACTTGGATATGCTCTCTCCTTGGAGAAAATGACACTATGGCTGTGCCACAAGCTTATATCCTCTAACAGGTTAGGATGTTATAACCTATAAGCAAGTGAGACCTGTTAGCCACATTTAAGAAAAAAAAAAAAAAATCTGACAAAATCATAAAAAAAAAAAATAAACATATGTTTGTTATACCAAGTAATCCTACCCAACTATTACTGCTGCTTAACGTACCTATATATCTAATGCTTGTGCTTCATTAGTAGGATTGCAAAAGTTATTCCTGGCCAGACGACAGCCCATGACGGAACAACACCCGAATTGACAGCATCCGAGCACAACAGCTCCGAGAGAGAGAGTGGACTGCTTTGCTTTCTCATCCACTGTGCCCCTTTTCTAAGCCAGGGATAATAATCTGCGGAAGAGGGGGCGTGGTAGACATGTTAAGTGGCTGCGATTGGGTCGACAGGGTGAAACACAACAATGTCGTCTGGACAACTCATTTGATTCAACCTGATCTGAACATACAAACCCTCACTCCCGCTTGGATGGGGGGCTGTGGGGGTTTGGCACAACAGCCTGCGAAATCTGGTTTTACATGAAGGATGTGTATCATGGATTATCACTTTAGCTAAAAAAAATGGAAAAAAAAACCGTTGAGGAGAGCTATGCAGGACACGGTCATGGCCGAAATGCCTGAATCTCGGTTGGGGTGGGGGTGGGGGGGAAGGGAAGGGGAGATATGCCTGAACTGAATTGGAAAATGATGTATGAAATGCACAAAGCATCAATTAAAAAAATGTTAAAAAAATAAAAAAAAAAGAGTATAGACTGCCATTTTGGGACTACCCAGGTTGTATCATGGAGGCCAGTACAGGAAGATCAAGACAGGACTCAGTGCTTACTGTACCTCATTTTCTGACCATGGGAAGGGCCGACCCCAGTGTGGAGCACAAGGGCAGGTCTGATGGTGGTTTTGGCTTGCCAAGGAGGAGCCTTTAAACAATTTCTTAAGGAAAACATCATATCTTTCAGCCTAATAAAGAAAATAAAAGAGTAAAAAATAAAAAAATCATAAACCGAAGATGCTAAAAAAAAAAAAAAAAGAATTATGTACACCACTCCTGGTCCATAAAGTGACTCATATTAAGGACAATACACTATACAGGCCTTTATTATTTTCTATGTGAATTGGAGAATAAGTATAAGTATCACCTCACCATTGAGTCATCCATGAACTTGTGTGAATAAGACAATGAAAGGCAAGGTCACTTTAAAAGTCTCCCTATGTTTGAGAAGTTCTCTTCTGGGTCCTCGCTTGCTTGCCTACATTGAAAGTGACTAAGTGCTAGGAAACCTAACAGTCTCATTTACCTTCCAGCCCTAAAATCTTGAATTTTTCACTTTTCTTTACATGATGTCCTGATCCGTTTCAGCCACAAATGTGTTATTTTTGATGTATTCTATATCTTGTTTCCTAAATCTGTTCCTGTTAATTATATTATCCACACAATTCCCGTGTTCATGTATTAATGCCTGTAGTAGTAATCACCATTTCTCTAGTGTGTTTCTATGTAATAACTTTTCTAGAGCATGAATGTAATCATGTCTTCATATACATTAAAACTTATAATCACATACAATAAAATATCAGCATGCTGGGTCACATATAGGTATGCTGGTGTGCCCCCCCATACCTCTGTCTTCTACTCACACTATGAGTTGCAAGTCTCTGAAGAACCACAGGAATGTACAGACTTCTCCAATCTTGACTTCTACTTCTCTGAATTTGTTGTTGTGCCTGCTTTACACAGGCTGGATCCATGTAGCATAAAATTCTCAGTTCTAAGAACTCTACCAACATTTCCAGAGGTGCTCTGTACACTGATGTTCTTCTAGTCTTCTATCAATGTGTTCTACTTTGTTTGCATTTTATGTGTATTATTTTCTTGTCTTTTGAGACAGGGTCTCCCCATAGCCCCAGCTATCCTGTAACTCACTCTGTAGACCAGGCTGGCCTTGAACCCACAAAGATCGGTCTGCCTCTGCCTTCCAAGTGCTAGGATTAAAGGTGTGCACCACCACACCCGGCTATGTATATTATTATCTTATGTTTTTTTCTCTGCATCATCATACTTTCTTACCTCTGTCTTCTCAACACCTAGAGAAGGAGATTTAATTAATGCCTGTATTGCTCTCTGGATTTGGTCATTGACTGATTATTGACATCTTATAGGAATTAGATTTTCTTAGCTGACTTCTAGGAAGTACTGCTGCTATTAGCAGAGATATTCTTGGATCTTTAAAAACCTTCAGAGATCCAGTTCTTAGTGTTCAGTCTCTACAACTTCATCAGCAGTAGATCATGCATAATATATTTCCTGGTGACTGACTAAAATAATGACGATTACTAGATATTATTTACAGAATAACACTGTATCACAAGACATTAAATCCTCATCACAGTGTTATCAATTTCTTGATGAAGAAAACGCATGACAGATTAAGAAAAGTACCCAGTGTCAAAAAGTTCATTAGAGACTGCTAATAAAATTCACTTTCTTTGACTCTAAATATCATGCATCTTGTCATTTAACTGTGCAGACTAGTAATTTTCCATATAGGTAATTGGACTTGAATGTCCTTTTTTGCTACATTAGCATTTTTATTGAGATAATTCACATGTGATACAGTTCACCTATTTAAATTATATAATTACTTAGATTTTAGTAAATATGCAGATGTATACAAGCATTATCATGGTCAGGTGCAAGTGATTTTTATCAACTCAAAAAGAAGCAATTCTTTGTGAGATTGAGGCCAGCCTGGTCTACATAGTGAGCTCCATGCAGGCTGGGGTTAGGGAGACCCTTGTCAGGAAAAAGAAAAGAGCCTTGTAGCACGAAACCTTCACCCTTCCTTCCGCCTTTCAGCTGAAACACCATGCTGTGGATATAGCACAGGAATAAAATATAAGTTATTTTTTTGTGCCTGGTTATTTTAAAGAATCAATCAATTTTCAGATTCATTGTTAGGGGTAGCATGTAGCCCTGCATAACTTCTTTACTTTTCTTTATTTCTTTTGACTTGTTTTATATTCTTTACTTCTGAGGAAAGTATCACTGTTAGATCTGAGCAAGAAGGACCTTTCTCAGACTATGCCCTTAAGGCTTTCTCTGATTTTTCTGGACTAGTTTGAGACTAGCAAGTAGCCTCCATGACATTGCCTGGTAAACACTATAAGGGAATGTTAGAGTAACAAACAGTCTCCAAAACATTGACTGCTAAACTCTATAAAATCTGTAGTCTATCTGTTGAAAATCTACTTTTCTAGTTTCACTGGTCAGTCAGTCATTTGGTCATGAAACCAACTAGCCATCTGCCCATGCATCCACACATGGAAAGGTAGGTTTATCTTAAGTTATACTAGATGGATGGATGGAATACCTAGTGTGTTGATGAGATGGATGGAATACTTAGTGTGTTGATGAGATGGGGAACTTTTCTTGCCTGATGTCCCACCTCCCAGGGCAGTGCTTCCGGATTCAGCCAGAGACATGTAGCTCTCTGTAAGACTGCTTACTTTTCTGAATTCTTTAGAAAAGCACAATCTCTCCTTTTCTTCTTCTTGTTTTTTAAATTTCTGTATGTGTATGAATGTACTGTCTGCATGCAGGTTTGTGCACCCATGTCTTGCAATGCCACGGAGGTGAGAAGAGGGTGTTGGATTCCTCTGGAACTGGAGTTCTCCTGGAATTGGAGTTACAGACGGTTCTTAGCCGCCATGTGGGTGCTGGGGATCGATTCCTGGTCCTCTGCAAGAGTGGTCGGCAGTCTTAACCGCTAGGCTATCTCTCCAGCCCTCCTTTTCTTCTTACTATCCCTTTCTAAGCATGCTTTCTCTAATACTTTTAGCTGCATCTTTTATTTATTTACCTTTTCTCTAAAATTTCCTTCTCCCTGCCATGTGGCTGCCAGTCAGCCACATGTCAGCACAGTGCAGGATTTAGCCTGCATGGCCTCCTCTCCCCACCCCCATTCTCCCCCTCAAGGCAGTGCTGAGGTTCCCAGCTGGCCTGCCCTGAGGACTTTTCTTTAAAATTCTAATAAAATTGTACTGAAGCCACAATCTGGGTCCATTCTTAAAGTGTTTTATGAATGAGACTAACAACTGAGATGGGCCACACCATAAGGTGGACTAGATAAACTCCATTTTGTTCAGAAATCCGTTTTCTTTCTGACCTTAACATAAACTTCTGCTGTGCTGGGATTGAAGGGGTGCTAGGATTGAAGGCCTGGGCCACCACACTGGCTAGTTTGGGGAAATCTTAAGAGTTCAGCTGCCTTAAGCCACAGAATTCAATAGTATATCAGGGCCTACCCTCTAACCATACTTCTGCTTTCTGTAAAATGCTTGATAATTTAACCAAATCCTTCTGCTCTATGAAAGGCTTATTGAAGACTGGTTAAACATTGGTCTTGTAAATCCAAAACCCAAGTCAGGCTGCTGCTTCTACTCTGGAGTGGAAGACAATCTGCCTGCCAGCCATAATAAAATTTCCTCACAGTTTTCCAGCATCAGTGCACTTGATTTCTGACCCATAACATCTAGAGGTCCCACACAGAACAAAAGCAAATATTAGTAAGTGGGATTGCATCAAATCAAAAAGATTTGCATGGCACAAGAAATAATAAACAATTTGAAGAACCTAAAATGGATGAAAATATGTACCAGCCATTTATTTGATAAAGGGTCAATGTCTGGAATATATAAATAACTTAAATATTTAGCAACAACAGAAACATTTAAAAATGGATATAAAGAGACACTTTTCAAAAGAAGAAATACAAATGGCCAATGATTATATGAAGAAATACCCCATATCTTTAGCCATGTAAAGATGCTAATCAAAACTACAGTGAACTCCCATGACCTTATCTCAGTTAGAATGACTATTATCTAAAAACAGAACATATAAATGAGGTTTGGGAAAAAGAAGTCTTTTGAGATGGTGGTAAAACATTATGCATGATAGAATGGTTTGATCTCAAAATTCTAAAAACAGAATGTCCATATGATCCAGCTATCCCACTTAGCCAAAGAAAATGGGTCAAAATGTATGAAAAAAATCCCAGTATTCCTATGTTGTTTATGGAGCTATTCACTACAGCAAAGGCAATGAATGCATCTAAGTGCCCATCAACAGACGAATAGATAATAAAAATAATTGGGAGGCAGAGGCAGGCAGATCTTTGTGAGTTCAAGGCCAGCCTGGTCTACAGAGTGAGTTCCAGGACAGCTGGGGCTACAGGGAGACCCTGCCTCAAAAAGACAAAAAAACAAAAATAAAAATAAAAAATAAAAATAATGTGAAAATTTACAAGGGACTATTACTGAACCATAAAGGAGAATGAACTCTTGTCATTTGCAGCAAAATGTATAGAATTGGAGATCACCATACTAAACAAAATATGCCAGGCACAGAAAGAGCACTATCAGATGTTATCTTTCACATGTAGAACCTTAAAATCAAACAATAATAATGAAACAGGCACCACTAGGAACTCAGAAGTGTGCTCCTGCCGAGAGAATATGAAGGATGAATGGACATGAGCCATGTACAATCTAGGTAGCAGGTAGGCCTACTAAGTGAATTGCATTGTGTACATTTAGTACAGAATGACAGTAATAAGGTTCTACATCATGTTAAATTTTCTCAAATAGGTAATTAAGAAAGCAGAAATTTCTCTTATTATAAGTGTCATAATATTACTAATGAAATATTGTTGAAATTAGGGAACCAAAATTGTTTCATGAAATGTCACCCAACAATTGTTTTTCATGTAGCATGTTAAATTCTCCCCCAAAGTATCAGTCATTTACTGTTCTTAACTATGAATACATGGTTCATAGGTTATCAGAAACAACATTCACCCTCAAGCAGGACTCATGATATGGGTTGGGAAAAGTCTGTCTGAAAGAATTCTGAAAATTCACTCCTCATTGGTGAAACAAGAGTAGATACATAAAAAGAACCAATGTGTCCTGTCTGATGCTTCACAACCCAATCTGGTGGGTCACTTACGCTGTACCATCTCCTCTAGGATATGTCTTCAAAGTATCTTGTAAATTAAAATACCAGTTACTGTTGACTTCTATTCTCATTTTGGATAGTTTACTGTAAAACACCATTGTTTTTGTTATGTTGAATATACAGTGGGTGGTTCTTGATTCAGCCGGTGAAAGTAACTTGTCCAAAGTTATAGCAACTCATGCTTCCAAATGTTCTTTCCTGTGTTACACAGTCGTTTGTTTTCTGATTGAGCTCAGGAGCGATGAATAGCTTCCATGTTGCTTTATGTGCATTGCATTCCATATGTCTCTGATCTACTACTCATCATTCCAATCATACACTCAATTATTTGTTGCCATGCAGTGAAATTTCTATTACAAAATCAAAGAAATATAAATTCTGAAGTAAATCATTCACTGAAGCAGAATTAATTCCTAGTTTACTAAACTCAGACTCATCTTTTTCTTATAAACAAAGTAATTACATATCAACCTTACTTTCCCTGAGTGAGTCTTAGCACATGTTAGCTCTTGTTTGTGGTGTAGGTTTCAGTGTTTCTATTTCTCTGGAATAGGACTTTGTAATGTTTTCCTGAAGTTAAAGAAAATCCTATATATTCATAGCATTTAAAATTGTTTGGCTAAGAAACTTACTGGAGAGTAGTATAAAGCTACACATTCTGCTCTTATAAAAAAAGATAAACTTAAATTGTTGCTTACGGTTTTCTAGGGTCAAAGTAATCAAAGTATTTAGATATTTAATCAAAGTATTTAGATATCCCTAGATATCAGAGAACTCTAAGAAATAGTTCTAATTCTGTACCTTCCTATGTACCTGGAAATATCTCCCATACATTCAAAGACAATGGGAAAATAATGAAGAATGAAGTTCTAAGAATGGGAATTAAATGTAAGAAAAATAATTAGAAGATTGAGAAGTGTTTAGATGAATATATAGGAATTTACAAAGGGAATTTGTAGAGATTGGTTAAAGGAGTTCTAAAGTTCTATTGACTCTAATATGAAAGTGATTGTCTGAGTGTCATGCTCATGTAAGCTCTGAACTTTTCATCTCTAACCTCAACTAAAAGTTTTCTGTACATGCCTGTTCATAGAATACGAATTTATGGAGAAATACCTCAAGAAATAGGTACAGTCTTCAACTTTTGAGTCAATGTCAAGGCAGAAATAGAGGAACAGATGTGAGATGCTCATGCCAGTAATCTAAGCCAGATATATAAGGAGGAAAGTAATATTTTTCAGAACTTGAAGAAATCTTGGAGTTTTCAGTGTTCTAAAGGACACAGAAGAGACTATAAAGCCCACTTTATCCTTACCTTGAGCAGGTGTGTGGCTGCCCATAGCTGATGGGTGACTTTTGACTACCTCTTAAGAATTTTCAAAAAGCAATCATGGTAATTATTTCACTTTTAGAGGGCCATGATGGCGAGTCATTCGTAGTGAGGAAACTGAGGCCAACAATCAATTAATAAGATGAGAGAATTGTCTTGCAGAGGTGTCTGTTTCTAATCTCCTTCTAAAGGACCGCATTCCCTTTCCTCCGAGCCTCCTTGCTAATCTGAAAACAAATATAAAGAATGATAGTAACTAAGCCTTAGTCTTTGCTACCACTTCTTTCCCCAGTCTGGCTGTATCCTTTCCTGCTGAGCCCAGTTAGAGACAATTCTATCATTTGAGAAATGGTGGTTTAGGTGAAACCTAGGTAGGATGATCACATGACTGATCTTGGCACTCCCCCCAGAAGTCCACTAAGATCTGAGCTCTCCGAAAAGAGATGGGGCTGGGGAGATGGCTCAGTGGCTAACAGCACTGGCTGCCCTTGCAGAGCCATTCGATTCTCTGCACTCACATGGGGGCTGTGGCCATCAGTAACTCCAGTTCCAGGGGATCCTGCACCCAATCCTGATCTACACGTGTATTTCACACAGTGAGGATGCACTTACATACATGCAGCCAATGCATTCATAAACATAAAATAAAAATAGTAATTTTTAAACACCAATTAGACACAGGAGGTTCCAGAAATGAATTGGTCATCATCATTCATCAATTCCAACTCCAGATCTCACAGTTGTGTCCCAGCTTTGAACTTAAGAGTTAACACTTCCTCAAAGACGTTTCCAAGTGTAGCTAATCATGAACAGAAGCCTTCACAGGAGTCTCTTGAAAGAGTCCAGTTTCCTGATTCCCCTGTTAGAAACAAATTGTTTGTAGTTAGTACCAGGCTCTTGAACATTTGAAAGAAGAAATAAGGTAATCTTTCTATCACAGCTGAAGGAAGTGCTTGTTTAGGAAGTCTTCCATGTCTCTTTCTAAAGGCCACTGTCTCTATCCTCACCTCATCATCCTCCTTCACAGCTCTGTTTATTTAACTCATCTTGACATAAAATTATTATTTATCATGAGCAGTAATTGTTTACTAGTAGATCACCACCTCCACTTTACTGTACCTCTGCCCCAGTCAGCAGTAACATCTGAGTTTTTTGTTTTGTTTTGTTTTGTTTTGTTTTGTCTTGTTTGTTTTATTTGAGACTGGGTCTCCCTTTAGTCCCAGCTGGTATAGAACTCACTCTGTAGACCAGGCTGGCCTTGAACTCATAGAGATCTGCCTGCCTCTGCCTCCCAAGTGCTGGCATTAAAGGCATGTTTTGAATATTATGGTACCCTCTGACAAAAGACCCAACACAAACCAGGTGGTCAACTAATGGCTGAGGAATCTAAGGATCTGCAAACTGTGCCTAGGAAACTGTGCTGAGGATTAAATGACTGCCAGTGTTCTCTGAAGGAGATGAAGAAACAATACAGTCCATCATGCCATTTCCTTATTCTCTGCTTCAGAAAGCAAGTGTTCACTACTTTCAGGACATTTCACTGTTCCCAGTCACTTACCAGTTGTAGTAATTACATTCCCCTGCCCCTGGATCTTTGCCTTGGACTTGTGGCTGGTACCTGACTCTATTGCCTTACATTCCTAGTCTGTGTAAACACTGAGCTGTACCTCTGAGTGCAGCCAGGATGATGAGCTTCTGTTTGATATTAATTTTAGTTCTTTGATTCCATTGCATTTTGTTATTTCCTGCTTTATTTCCTTTACTTTTTTCTTTCTTGGTTTTTATCTTTCTGTAACCCCAGTTTACTATAACTAAAGTGAGATTTGTTCACCCTCTCCAGAGACACTGAAAATAAGGCAGACTTTCTCAAAGTCTAATTAACACAGATAATTTAGTTCTGTATTTAATAGCTACTCAAGGACAGACCTTATTAAATTGGAATAGCCATGGCTAGATATAAGGAGTTAGTATTTTAATAAGATTCTTGGGTGATTATCATGATTAAAGGTTCAAATAAGAAAATAGCTTACCGCCTTTGGAATTAGATCTGTTAGAATCTTAGCTCAGAGATAGACTAGCTCAGTTACATGACCAATTAACCCTAGCTTGTTTCTTACTTAGCAAATTGCAAATTGAATCAATTTTCTGAAAAATTTTCAGATTAGAAAATGGCATATAGTAATCATAATTAAACATAAGCACCATAAAATATGTATTTTCTCAGTTAACTTATAAAGTGATGCAGGACTAGTGCTAATGCAAACACCCTTGCCTTGCTGGCTGGACCATCCCTGGCTGCTATTCCCTCCTTGCTGTAACTTCCATGGCCAGTGGCCTGCAATCTCCTTACACCCTTTGTGATTAAGGCCTGTCATCAAGATACCTAACTTGTCTTAGTCCAAGTCCTAGTTACCTTATTTTCAAAACATGAGAGCCAATGGGATATGCTGGTAAAGAATATCATATCATGTCACCCTGTCCTGGAATTCCAGGATTTTTTATTTCATCTCTTCTTAGAATAAGTAGTATAAATAGTTGAATTTTAAGATTTGTGTGGATTGTACCAAAATTCACTTATAATAAAACTTAAACAGAAATTTTGAGTAGTCAAATTGAATACATCCTGTCTAATCATCAATGTTGAATTAAACTGCTGTATTTCCTTGAATCATGTTTCTTTTTCTCTTTTTTAATTGACGTTTTGTGTATTTCAGACATAATTTTTCAGTTCAATTTAGACATATTCCCCTTTCCCTTCCCCCCACCCCACCCCAGATCATGCATTCTGCCATAAATGTCCTGCATCTTACTCTTGGTCATTTTTTTAAGATTAGGAATTCACATTTTCCTCCTTTAATTTTATATTACTCTAAAATATTAATACATACCTTCCACCCATATACAGAAATTATAGAGTCTGAAAATAAATGGTGGGTCAATTCTAGAGCCCGTTAAGAGATTTAAATTATAACAACATAGTTGTTTTCAGATAAAAAGAAATATAACAATAATGTTGTTCAGCTTGCCTTTCAACTGGGGATTTGGTGTTAGCATCCACAAATGAGGGAAATCATTACCTTTGTTTTTCTGGGACTGTGTTACTTACTTAGCATAATGGCTTTCAGTTCCATCCATTTACCTGTAAATTTCATGATGCCATCTTTCTTTACTGCTAAATAGAACTCCATTGTGTAGATGTAGCACATTTTGTCATCCACTCATCTATTGAGGAACATTTGGATTGGTTCCAGCTGTTTGCTACTGTGAAGAGAGCTGCAATAAACATGGATGTGCATGTAGCTTTGCAGTAGAATGAATATTGTGGGTATATACCAAGGAGTGGTATAACTGGGTCAGGTGGTAGGCTCATTCTGAGTCTTTTAAGGGTTCCCCACACTGCTTTCTATAATGGTTGCACAAGTTTACATTCCCACCAGCAGTGGATGACTGTTCACCTTTCCCCAAAACCTCTCCAGCATTTGGAGTCTTTTGTTTTCTTGATCTTAGCCAGTTGTATCAGAGTGAGACTATATCTGAGAGTGGTTTTAATTTTTTAATTTGCATTTCCTTAATTATTAGCAATGTTGAACACTTCTTAAGGTGTTTCTCAGCCATCTCTAATTCCTCCTCTGTGAAGTCTCTATTCAGATCTTTGCTCAATCTTTTTTTTAATTTTTTAATTTGCATTTCCTTAATTATGAATGATGTTGAACACTTTTTAAGATGTTACAGAGCAAGTTCCAGTATAGCCACAGCTACAGAGAGACGCTGTTTCAAAAAGACCAAAAAAAAAAAAAAAGTTTCTCAGCCATCTTTAATTCCTCACTGGTAAAGTCTCTGTTCGGTTCTTTATTCCATCTTTTGAGTAGGTCATTTGTTTTCTTACTTCTTTGTTTTGTGAGTAGGCTATATATTCTGGATGTTAATGCTTTGACAAGATCCAGCATCTCTTCATGTTTAAATTTCTAGAGGAAACTGGACTGAAGGGAACATTACTCAACATGATCAAAGCCATATATAGCAAACCTACTGCCAGCATCATCCTAAATGGCAAAAAAATTGGAACCATTTTCTTTAAAGGCAGGAACCCAGCAAGACTGCACCTTATTGCCACTCCTCTTCAACATAGTGCTTGAAATGCTTGCTAGGGCAATAAGAAAAGAGAAGGAAAATAAAGGAGTACTAATTGGAAAAGAGGAAGTTAAACTATTCCTTTTGGCAGATATGATAGTTTACCTAAGGGAAGCTAAAAACTCCACCAGAAAACTTGTAGAAATGATTAACAGTTTCAGTAAATTGGCAGAATACAAAATTAACCTAGAAAAATCAGTAGCCTTTCTTTACACCAACAATAAACAAGTGGAGAAGGAATATAAGAAGACCTTCCCACTCACAATAGCCTCAAAAAGTATATACCTGGGAACAAACCTAACCAAAGATACCAAAGATCTCTACAACACAAATTTTAAACCCTGAAAAAGGAGATTGGAAATGATATCAAAAGATGGAAAGAACTACCATGCTCATGAATCGGAAAAATTAATATAGTAAAGATGTCCATTTTACCCCAATTGATAAACAGATTCAATACAATCCCAATTAAAATCTCCATTAGTTTCTTCACAGACTTGGAAAAAAATCCTTAAATTCATATGGAAAAACAAAAGACCCTGAATCACTAAAGCAACCCTGAATGAAAAATTCAATATGTGTGTGTTTGGGGGGGTTGTTCTACCAGACTTCAGCTATATTACAGGGCCATAGTCATAAAGACAGCCTGGTACTGGCACAAAAACAGACCCATTGACCAATGGAACAAAATTGAAGATCCAAACTTGAGCTTATATAATTTCAGCTACCTCATATTTGACAAAGGGGCAAAAAACCTCAATGGAGGAAGGATAGCAACTTCATAAATTGTGCTGGCAAAACTGGATCACCACCTGTAGAAGAACAAACTTAAACTCTTACCTCTCATCATATAAAAAAATCAACTCCAAGCCAGGCGTGGTGGCGCACGCCTTTCATCCTAGCACTTGGGAGGCAGAGGCAGGCGGATATTTGTGAGTTCAAGGCCAGCCTGGTCTACAGAGTGAGTTCCAGGACACCTGGGACTAAAGGGAGACCCTGTCTCAAAAAGACCAAAAAAAAAAATCAACTCCAAGTGGATCAAACATCTCAACGTGAAACCTGAAACCCTAAAGGTGACAGAAGAAAAAGTTGGCACCAACCCACAAAACATAGGTGTAGGAAAACACTTTCTAAATCAGAAAGCAGCTGCTCAGGAAATAAGGTCGTCAAATGGCACCTCATCAAACTCAAAAGCTTCTGTGCAAAGAACGAAACAATCAAGGAAGTGAAGAGAAAACCCACAGAATAGGAGGAAATCTTCACCAGTGATCCATGAACCATGTTTAAGGCCACTTTCAGAATATCTGTGCCATAGGAGTAGAGGGAGTTCTATCACTTTCATTACTACTGGGCTAAAGTAGACATCTGCTCCTTTCCTGGGAATGACATAGCTGTGAATTCCTCCTCCCCAGAACAGGGACTGTAAGCGGGCACTGCTTACCACTGCCTCATGAACACACTTCTGGACAGCAGACCAAATAAATGTAACTTTGGCCTGTCAAATCTCAGGGAGTTACCTGCTCTTCTTGGGTGAGACGGCCTCCTCCATGTCAATGCCCAGGTCCCCTTCCTTGCCACCAGGGATAATTATAGCTTTTGGTGATAAATTCATAAGCATGAATAAGAGTATATTTTACTTAGAACCTCCATAGGGACTGAAGAGTTGAATGTAAAGAAGAATTTAACATGATAAAAGAGAAGGTTTAACCTACTTGCGGAGGGAATAAAAAATGAATAATTTTTGTTTCCTGTTTATCTCTGTTCAAGAAATAAGAAGAAAATAAGAGTTAACTTTCCTGCATGTTTTACCACAGTTAACCATATTCATAGTTCTCTCTAGTGCCTCCTAGAGGTAAAAAGAATGTTGCATTACTAAGGATACCAGCATCAGCAGTCAATGCTACATTAATGTATCTTGTATGTAATATGGGAAACATTTTCACAAGACTATCAGCTTTCAAAACTGCTTCTACAGTAATGTTACTAGGTGTGGCCCTTTCCAAAAACCAGTTTAATTGTTCAAATAATTCTTGGAAAAAATATATGTCCCCCTCTCAGAGAAACAGATTCATATTCTAAAGACAATTCTGTAAAACATTTATCAGTGCATTGTCTTCAAATTTCCTTTATGATCTCACACCCTGCATATGAGCCAAAGATTGTGTTGCTTTTGGAACATTTGAATAGCAAAAGATTCTTGTGCCACCAGTGCCCCCTCCCCACCGTTTGTAAATATATGCTCTAGGTTGTTAACTACTTTTCAGGGATGCCAAGGGGACATTGGCAGAAATGATTTTCTTTCCTCTAGTCTCTCTTATGTTGGCTCTGAGGAAAGACAGTGTGACTGGAAAGTAAAAATAGCTCTGGAGATTGTAAATGGTAAGAGCAGAGAGAAAGGAGGCAGAAAAAATGATAAGAGATATAGCTAAATATTTATATATACAAAAAATGAAAACACGAAGAACGTTCTTTCTGAAATGTATAATTAAGCTGAAGATGGAGTCAGCAGATGGAGTCAGTAATTACAGGTTCCTAATGTATTTAAGAATCCCAGAGAATGAAAGTGTTGCTACTAAATTTGTAGTTTCACAGTTTATAGTGTGTTTCTGTTTATAACACCCAGCTCCATTAACACTTAACACTCCAGTCAAGCAAGCTTGCTTTTTAAAAATAAAGCAAGCAGAAACACACTAAACAATTTCTGACCTACTTAGGCTATTGGTGTAAAAATGTCATCTAAACTAAAGTTATTAGGATGATTTGCCATGATTAATATTTCGATTATCTTCAATCTTATCCTAGGCAACTAGGGTGTCATAGAAAAAGACTTCAGCTCTGGAAAGCAATTTCATTTCAACAAATATTTGTTTTATACCCGCTGTTGACCAGGGACTCTTCAGAGTTAAGTTATATCTGTGTTAAAACAGTCCAAACCTCTACCCTTGTGGGGCTTTCTATGATAAACTTAGAACACAGCAAACAATGAAAAATCTTTCTAGTATTTTAGGAGATGATAAATGCTATTGTAAAGGAAGAGATAATGCTGTGTAACTGGGCTTACAAATCAAGTGGTGAGAGAAACAGTCAAGGAGAACATGACAAGTGAACAAAAGTTCTTAGAAGATGGCCACATGGAGTGTCTGTGGCAAGGGAAATGGACAGTTGTTACTTTACAAGCTAGAGGGAGAGGTCAGGCCCAGGAAGGCAAGAAAATAGTGTGCGTGCGTAGGAGAGCTGTAAGAGCTATGTGAGAAACAATAAGGAAAGGTTATATTAAGCCCTCTTCTCATCATGAACTTCTGTACGAGTACTTGAGGAAAACCAGAATTTGTTTTAAGACTGCAGAAGACATCAATTGACTCAGATGGAAATGATAAAATGCCAAAATGATTTATTTCAACTCTTGCTCAGATTATATGGATCTGTGTATTTTCCTTTATGTTTGTACTAGTTATTTTCCTTGGGTTGTGACCAAATTTATGGCAAGAAGCAACTTATGGGAGGAAAGACATATTTTGCTCTATCCTTTGACAGAAGTGAGTTTGAGGCAGCTGGTCATGTTGCATCCACAGTCAATAAGCTGAGAGATGAAGGCTGCTGTTTCAGCAATCTTCCATTTTAATATTCAGCCCAAGATCCCATCTCATGAGAGAGTGATGCCTACACTCAGGTTTGAGTCTTCTTTCTTTGGTTAATCCCCTCTGGTGGCACTCCCATAAATCCACTCAGAGGCGTTTTCCACGGTGAGTCTAACTCCAACTTGACAATGACTAATTTATAAAAAGAAATCAATACCAATTACCTAACTCTTAAGGAATGGAAGGACAGGTTTTACATAAGAAAGTTCTTTTTTTTTTTTTTTTTTTTTTTGGCCAGGGGAATCCAGCCCCCACAAATGGTAAAGGCTCCTTGCCTCCAAACTGGGATATCTGCAGGAGAGAGGCGATAAGGCCCTGCTGTTGAAGACCTGATATAAACATGGGAAGATGTATGGAGACCGCACTTGCAAGTATACAGATGTCTCTCTGGAATGCCAGAGAGTGTTACCAAAGACCACTAAACCAAAAAAGCAAAATATAGGTCTCCTTGAGTCAAGCAAGACTCCTCCATCAGCACCAGCTACACCTCATCTGCCTGGAAATACTGTGCAGCAGTGGCAGCCATATGTCTGTATATCCCAAATCTAATTGGCTATTAGCTCTCTCCTTGGAGGAATAACCCACGGCTGATGCCACAAGCTTACATCCTCTAATGGTTAGGAGATTGTATAAACCACACACGAAGACCCTGCCATACTTAACAGAAGAAAATGTAATTCATGAATTAACATACCATCAAAAACACTCTGTGTCTATACCAAAGTAATCTACCATAACAATTGTACTGTTTAAATACCTATATATCTAATTGTGTGTGCTTCATTAGTAGGATCGAAAGGTTATAATATATACTGTTTAATACCTAAATATCTAATTGCATGTGCTTTATTAGTAGGATCGAAAGGTTATCTGGACAAGCTGGCAGCCCTGAAAGAAAACAGCCAGAACTGACTAGAGACCAAGACATCAGCTCCAGAGAAAGTAGAGTGTTTTGCTTCAATCCACCTGTGCCCCTTTCCTAAGCCTATGGAACAATCTGTGGAAGAGGGGGAGATGTAAGGCTGCGATTGGGGTTAATGGTGAAACTACACAATATAGACTGGGACACTCATTGATCAACTTGATTGAACATACAAGCGCCCCCTGCTGGATGGTGGGACCCATGAGCTGTGTGGGTTTGGGCACAACTGCTTGCAAATTGGTTTTACATGAAGGATGCTTGTACTCACAAATTATCACCTATTATTAAAAAAAATGAAAACAAAACAAAACAAAAAAGCAGAGAAAGATGCAGAAAACTTACAGCAGAATGCATGATCTGCGATGGGTAGGGGTGGGGTGGGGGGGAAGGGAAGGGGATATATGCCTGAATTGAATTGGTAAATGATGTATGAAATACACAAAGCATCAATAAAAAAAAAAAAAGAAAGTTCTTTTTAACAAGAGCACTATAATAGTTTTCCTATAACTTCTTCCAATTTATCTTTGGGAGACAGAGTTCATCATAGATCCAGCACCATTTTCCCACTGCTTTGCAAGACCCAGTTTCTATTTCTAGGTGTTGAATTAAAAGAGATTTCAGAGAAAGTTTTTCCAACAGTGAGTCTGCATGGAAAACTGTGGTCCCTGACACTGTCTGGGACATCTGAAAAATTAAGAGATTATTATTCACGTGTACCCTTCAAATGGCATTGATGCTATTAAAACTCTCCTAAATCTGTTTAAAAGAAAGGTAGAGTTTTGACTTCTTATTAGAATAACTGTAAGAGCTCCATTCCCTATAAAACAGTACACACACACACACACACACACACACACACACACACACACATATACAAACAAACACATGCTTATTCTAAAGACGTTTGATCATTGTAAACACAAAAACATCTAAAAATGTAAACTCTAGAGGGATGAACCATCCTTAAGGACAATAGATGCTACACTCAAAATTGATCCTATTGCTGAGGCAGGAGAGACTTCAGACTGAGAGGAGCATGTCCAAGAAGAGTCCTCGATGTAGATCAGTTTACCCCAACTTTGACAAAACAGAATACTTGCATGTAAAGTATTCACAAGCAAAACTGAATGTTCTTTTACTTTTCTGGTTTTTGAAAGAAAGGGGAGAAGAGTCACTTTCTGGGAACACATGGGCTGAGAGACCCGGCACACACACAAGCCTGGTTTGGAAGTTCTGGCCATGGGCTACTAAATTAAATAACCTGTGAGCAGTTGGCTGGAAAAGTTAAATGACATTTACACAACTGTTCCATCCTCATAACTAGATCCTCTTGCCTACTAGAAGTAATAAGAGAAAGTAAAATGTGCCCCATAAACCAATCACATAGGAACCTCTAGGTTCTCCATGACAATACCCACCTTTCATAAGTGATTCCTAATTCATCTCTACATGGAGACCTCTGCCAAAACAAATGATAGTGTCTGACTCCCTTCTATCCTCCATAATTGGGAGAGAAAACTCAGCAGAGGGCAGAAGATGAAAAGCACCCCAAGGGAAACCTACCTGTTTAGTTCCCACAGGTTTTTCCAGGCAGGGACTAAATGGGAAACCTGGAAGTTCCTCAGGCTAGTAGTCTTCACCTGGGACCTACGGTGCATTTGCCTGCCAGTGACTTTGACTGCAGCATGAACTCCATGCACAATTCATGCGTGCTTCTCTGCACCTTGTTCCTTTTTCAATTCCCACAGTCTCTACTTAGGTTTTACAGACTTTGGTTGGTATCTTCATACTGTATAAGCACAGTGAAGTCAATGGAGCCCATTACTCTTATTTTTTTCCTCAATGACTTCACTGCCCATCATATGAGACTATGTTGCCATTTGATTCTTGTACTCATGTTATTTTAGGTTGCTACAGGAAATCCTGCGACAGATTTCAATACGGGAATGAGGACCCGATAGAGAACTTGCTAAAGAAGCATCTACAGTCCATCGGCTGGTCAAGCTCCTGGCATTTCCCTCTGTGCTGAATAGCTTTAGTTATCAACTTCACACACACACACACACACACACACACACACACACACACACACACACACCTGGGTTGACGGATCCTCAACAGGGGAAATTTCCTCCATTGGTCTGTCCTGTGGCCACGTTTCTGGGGAGCTGTATTGATTGTTGAGTGATGTGGGACAGCACAGACAACTGTGGGCAGGAGCATCCCCTGGGCAGGTGGTCCTATATTGAGTATGAAAGAAGGTGGAGCGCAGGCCAGGGGAACAAGCCAGTAACAGCAGTCTTCCACCGTCTGTGCTCCAGATTCTTGCTCTAAGTTCCTGCCTTGGCTTCCCTCAATAATAGACTGTGCTGTAAGCCAAATAAACTCTTTATTTTCCAAGTTGTTTTTTTGGTGTTTTTATCACAGTAATAGAAAACAAACTAAGACACACTCTCAGAAATTGCTTCCATACTTCCTTAAATTTGGGAGCATCAAAATGGTAGGGGCTGGTTAATATGGATGAGCACTATGTCTGTAGTAGGATATAAAGTCCTTTAGAAGTGTCCAGGAGTGGCATAACTGAGACATATGGTAGATGTAATTCTTGCTTTTTGAGGCATGTCTACACTGAATTCCATAGTGGCTAGCTCGAGTTTGCACTCCCAAGTCATCAACAGTATTATTCAGTGGTGAACCCTGTGAATTAAAAGAATGAGTGGACTAACAAGATATGCCCATGCCCACGGGTGAAGTAATGTTATAAGGATAACTAACTGCATTCTGCTTAGAGTTAAGGCTCATTCTATAGGGAAGCTCATGCCTGACACTGTAAAGTCTAGCAGAGAACCTTTGCTTAGGGTGCAAAGGGGCTATTTGAGTGAAACAACTACTATTATTTTGCAAAGTAGATTTGGTAACAAACTGCCTTCTAAATGCCTATCCCTATAGCCATATATTAGACTAGGTCTCAGTCTTCATCAAAAATGTGTCTTTGTACAGTAGACTGTGGTTAATGACTCACAGCTTGTCAGGTTTTCTGTCTTTAAGCATGAGTGGATGGTACACACAGGATATATGCTGATAAAAGACCAGGAACACACCACTACCTAACATGCATTATCGGACAGAATTTTTCATGCTCTTCTTTTCCATATATACTACCATTCCGAATTATATGCTTAGACGAATAATTCAAATTACTCTCAAGAAAGATAGATCTATATTGAAGAACAACACATCCTCCACTTTCATGGTTTCTTATTCAGTATTTAAATTATGGCTCTTCTAAACCATAAGAAGACCATCACCAACACTGTCAGCTCCTCATTTCCAGCATCAGCACTCATCTTTACTGCAAGATTAGTCAACAGTTTACAATGCCCCAGTGTTGACCTGCTTTATTTAATTTTATCATTGCTACAACTCTAACTGACGAAGAACATCCAGTGTTGATTCAGTTCTCTGGACAGGATCTTATTGGTGAGAGCATCATGAGTAGATGACCTTCTTTTCAATTCTTTGGAAACAAATGGCTTAAGTTAGAGTAAATATAGGTCTCTGTTCATGAGCCTCCCTGAATGAAACATCTATTCTGTCTGATAATCTTTTATTTTTGAATATTTGCTCTCACAACAGGCATCTCCTTGTTTAATTGTGAAGAAAATGAAGATGAAATTAGAGCACTTAGCTATTTTCTTATTTAATTTTGTTTTGGAAATCTCCCTAGAGTCATCTGACACACAAAGGAAGTTCTGTCATCCCACAGACAGAGTACAATCACGGCACCATGAAGATGTGGCTGTAAATCAGGAAACATCAAAACAAGGAGTAAACATAAAAAAAAAAAGTCCATAAGTACTCAAGTCAATAAGTTCTCGTTCTGGCCTGGAGAGATAGCTCAGCAGTTAAGAGTATCTTCTGCTTTTGCAGAGGACCCAGTTTCAATTCCCAGCACCCACAAGGCAGCTAACAACCATTTCTAACTCCAGTTGCAGATCTGATGCATTCTTCTGACCTCCAGGGCATTGCACAGCATGGATGCACGTAAACACATGTAGATAATATATTCATACACATCAAATAAACATAATAAAAAATAAGTACTAGATGTGACAAGTATATTTAATTTGCCACTTCCTGAGGATATTTTCTGGGAAATTGCTGGTCCACATTTGATAGCCAAGGGTTGGTAGTCTAGTTCAGTCACCCAAAGTTCTATGTCATATAAACTTGAATAAAGTATTGTTTTTGTTTTTTTTTCCCTCTGGGGCTAAAAATTTTTGTTGAGAATTGATCCTTTTATACAAGGGGATCTAAAGTATGGGAGCAAATTTGGGAATTAAACAAATTTGCTCTCATACATTAAATCACCTTCTTACCCACCTATAGGAATGAATTCCTCTGTGCCAGTGATTAAGGAGTGTTTCCCACCCCCTGGTACTCTTCATGTCACAATTCCTCTTTACTCTCTTAAGATCCAGTTTCTGAGAGTTGACTGACCATGCAGTATGCTTTTAAGCTCAGATACCCTCTATTATTTATCATCGTACAGTAAGTATGCAGGTATGATATAAGAGCCAGTAGAAATTCTTTTAGATTATGAGCTTAGCCCATTAGGAATATTTCATGGCACACACTCTATATGCCACTTATTATTATGGCCCAATCTACCCTAGTGGCTCTTCCTCTAGTATTCAGGAAATACTTTCTAATACCTCTGTCAGGAAATACTTTCTAATACCTCTGCCCTAGGTATTAGAAAGTATTTCCTGAATATCCTGGGCTCTAGATTGCTTTTCTGTTGCTGTGACAAAACATTCTGGCCAATACCATCTTGAAGAGGAAAGGGTTTACTCCTCTTACATCTCCTGGGTCACAGTTCATCACTTAGGGAGCCCAAGGTAGGACCTCAGGGTAGGAACCTGGAGGCAGGAGCTAAAACACCGACCATGGAGGAATGCTGCTTACTGGGTGGCTCCACGGCCCATGCTCAGCCTGCTTTCTTATATAATACACAACAACCTGCCCAGGGGTGGCATCACCCACAGAGGGCTGGGCCCTCCCACATCACTCAACAATGAAGAATGTCCAAAGGAGGAAATTCCCCAATTGAGGCTTCCTCAACCCAGGTATGTCAAGTTGACCCTAAAGCTATCCAGCATATCCTGGATGCAGTGCTAGGACCAACTCAGCTCAACCATCACGTACAATAGTTGCCCCCAGCCTCTAAATGGACCCTGGCTATGATTCTTCACACCGGAAATGCTAGTCAAGTCAAATAAAGAAAAGCCTCCAAGTGGAATTTTCCTGGTACGTCATGGTGTAATATGGCTGTTTCCTAGGAATAGGTCTTAGAGAACTCAGAACACTTTACCCTTTCAATACCTGGTATGTTTCAAGGTACTATGGTCAGGACAAGCAAAAGGAGAGAGAGAGAGAGAGAGAGAGAGAGAGAGAGAGAGAGAGAGAGAGCTCACTTTTCTTATTTTATTTGTTCTGTAATAAACACTAAGTTATAAAAAGTGTTCAATTTCAGATATTCTGAAAATATTGATATTGATATTGTTTACATTTCCTGTGATCTCTGTTTTTATGAAGGAAATGGTTTATTGGGTCCTCTATTCTGCCATGCCTACAGACTTTCTTTATTTTTTTATTTCTTTTCTTCTCCCTTTATTTTTCTCTTTTTTGTTTGTTTTTTTTCCTTTACTTTTTTCATCCATTCTTTATTTTTTTCTTCAAGTATGATGATGATTCTTATGAAAATCCATTTGTAAGTCTTGTCTTTTTTTGAAAATACGTTTTTCAAAACACTTGAATTAAGTCAAAATATATTTATAGTAAAGTGTTTATTAACTTTATAAAACATTAATGACTTGTTTACCAAAGTGATAGTGTTAACAAGGAAAGCCCCAGACACTCATTATCAAGGTATTTCAGGAAAACTAACTGTGGTGTGTTATACCTGATGAGATTTTATAACAGATACAACCAAAATACATTATACAGGAAACAGGGTATTTGAAAATACAAGAAGTGCCATTAATAAGGTTAGATAACTAGACATCAGGGCTTGCTCCCTCCCTTAACATTCTGTAAAACAGATAGCAACTCACAAACAAAACGTTGTACAAAAATATTTTAATTGCTGGTCAGAAGAATGGGAGGGGAATCATATTTCTGGTCCTGAAAAGGACATGTTCTGCTGAGATGGCTGAAAAGCCATAGTGAATACCAAGTATTACTGTAGCAAAAGGACTTCTGATAAAAAGCCAGGGTATATATACCATGGCCCTGTATTAGGAGTCAATCCAAATATACGAGCCAAGTACCTGGAAAGGACAAACTCTCTCAGGAAAAGTTGTTTGTTCTCGAGATTTTAGAGACTGGTATACCAGTCTGACTAAAGTGTAAAGCAGGGAAAATGGTCTCTTTGACCATTGTTTGCTCCCAACTGTTGAGAGCAATAAATAAACTCTGCTTCTCTTTTTGATATTCCACGCTGTGTCTTGTCTGAACTCTTGTGAGGGAAACCTTGCTCTTTGTGTATATCTGCCACTTGTATCTGTGCTAAGCCAACTCAGTGCACCTTCTATATCTGAAGTGGCTGTGTTCATGTATTCTTTTCCATATGTCTGTCATGTGAGTGTCTTCATCGGTTTGTGTTGCCTGAGTCATATTCAATTAGAGGATGGCATGCTATTATTTTGTCTTAACTCTTTTTCTGCTACTCTTTATACCCTCTTTCCTTATGGGCACACATTTATTTTTGGCAGTCTGGTATGATTTTCCTCATTTGAGATCTTCTGGTTCCAGTTTAGTTATTTAATTGTAAATAACGTCAGAAATCCTTGTTTTGCTGGTCACAGGGATATCCCCAATACTATGTGGTGAGATCACTGCATTTTCTATGTCAGATTAAAATAGTAACACCAAAGTTGTCTAGAAAGTTCAGTCAATAAGTGCTTCTATGCTAGCACTGGGGACCAACTTTGATCCACAAAACTCACATTAAAACCTGGGTTTGGTAGTATATGCACATGTAATCCCAAGGATGCAGATATAAGTTGAGGTGCACACATGTGGATTCCTAGCTGACTGGCCAGCAAGCCTAATAGAACAGATTAGCCCCAGGCCAGTGAGAGATGCTGACTCCAAACACAAGATGGACAGGCTCTGAAGAATGACATCTGAGATTGACTGCAGGGCTCCACATATACATTCAAGTACATGAGCAATGAACATACAGGAACATGAACACATATGAAGGCACATACACATGTACACACATACATGCACACATATAATTTTACCAGACCCCAATGGTTGCCCCTCTCTGGGTCCTGAAAGGTAATTTTTTATTTCCCCTGCAGCCATTATAGGCCCTGAAAACTTGAAGCTTTCTATTTGGATGTCCTGCATATCTCCCTATGTCTTTATAAGAAAGAAATATATGTTATAGTTGAGAAAGGTTGCCATACCTGTATCAAAAACAAATTTGAATGAACAGATGTGGTACATACCTAGCACCAGCTAGTCATCTCTTGAATCAGACCAGGTGTGCTATACCTAAATCTCAGGCTCTTGAATAAAAGGTATGACCCAATTTTTTACTGCTGTTTTAACAAGGCACAATTAGAAGGGACAACTTCTTCCTCGGCCTTTATATGCACTTTTCACAAGATAAATAATTTTCTATTCATTTTCCACTAGGATTTATCCTTCAAAACTTAGTAAAATTTAATCCTCAAATTTTTAAAAGATGGTTGCTACTTTTTGTTGGTAATATTTGTGTGTGGGGGGCTTCTTTTTTGTACTTGCTATTATTTTTTTGAGACATGTAGCCTCTCCCTATAGCCCCAGCTGAGCTGAAACTCACTTTGTAGACCAGGCTGGCCTTGAAGTCACAGAGATCCTTCTGACTCTGCCTCCTGAGTGCTAGGATTAAAGGTGGGCAGCACCACACCCGGCTTAGAGAAAGTTCTTAGCCAATATGTGGGTGCTGGGAATCGAACACAGGTCCTCTGGAAGAGCAGTCGGTGCTCTTAACCACTGAGCCATCTCTACAGCCCCTAACTGTGTTGTTTTCATAAACCCAAATGGCCTGACTATAATTGGGGGTATGGAAACATGCCCAAAACATGGAAGACCTAGGGGGTCTTCACCTGGACCTTAAGTCACATCTATTCACCAATGGGATATTCATCACAATAGATTGATTTAGCAGCTCATTGTGGCAGGTCCCAGCACCAAGCTGAGTGAGATCTGTCTGCTATCTTAATGTCGTTTCTTCCTGTTTACAGCTGATCCACTTCAAGTTTGTCCTGTGGCTCTTTAACCCCATATATCTGATCATCCATTGAAACAGGAAACCCAGCAACAATAGAAACCCTCAACACTTATGTATACAATTTCAGCTACAAGAACACATATGGAACAGATACCATTTAATAGAATGACTTTAGAGATTATATACTTGAGAGAGAATAAGTAGATATTGGCAGGCTTGGAGAATATTGGGGCTTGGCCCTTCCCTCATTACAAGCATTCTTAAAAACAAAGGACTAAGCTAAGAGAGTGTGATTTTTTTTTTATTGGTCAGAAGTGTAGGAACTTAGTTTTCACCTTGAACTGCTTGAAAGTCCATTAATATGAACTATTTAAGCCTGGATCCCAAAGCCCTAAACTTCATACGGTTACTGTACAATGGGAAGCTTTATGATAAAGCAGAAATACAGAACTTTGTCCCATCCTGTGAGAATCAAATCAAATAGGCTTATCTAAATACGATAGGAAAAGGATTTATCATTCTAGAAATTTTACTCTGGTTATCGCTAATACTTTACCTTCTTCCTCCTTTGAGCTTAGACTGAATTAAAGCATGGCTTTGTTGAAATAACAACAAAAACAGACCTAAAATGCCCCGTCATGCTTATCATGTCTACTCTTTGCAACAATCCCAAGAAATTAACTACTATTCCAATACTGATGTTAAAGAAATTAATTTTAGAGATCTTACATAACTTATTTAAAGCTACACAGACTAAAGTTACAGGGATTTAAGATAATCTAACCAATAGGCAGTAGAGTAGGTTACCAAGAGAAGTGTTGATTTTTTTTTCTTTGAAATGGAATGAATATAGCACATTCTGGGCCAGCCAAGGCTACATAGTAAGACACTGTCTCAGAAACAACAACAGCAACAACAACAACAAAACAAACAACAATTGAATGAATGTTGGAAGGAAAAATAAAATTTTTCCAGGAAACTGGAAGGACAAAAGCCAAACATCTCAAGATCTGTCCTATCTCAGTTCTGTTTACTCCTTCCCTTCCAGGTTCTAACTAATCCTTTCACAAGAATTCACTGAATACCATCCTTTTGTGGGCTTCAGACTCAGAGATGTATAAAGAATATTGATAGCACCGTGAGGACAAATTGGTCCATCTACAAAGAAATAAAACTGCTGAGGAAGTGGTTAAGAAAAGGAAATTATTTTCAGCCTGTATCTTCTAAACTGAACTGAATTCAAGATTTTATATCCTAGAATTCTAGATGACATAAATTTATTTAAAAAAGAATTTCTTGAATATCAAATATTGTTCAGATAAGCCTATCTCAACTCCTCCATGAAAATAATTATCCTCATCATTTAGGGAAAACCTGTATTTATATTTACTTATAAATCCATTCACTAATTTATTTAATATATACACAAATTGCATACCATTTGTCAAATTTGATGTGAAAAACTTTAGGAATAGACACAATTCATTTTCATCATGGGAAAAAAAAACCTACTCTCCTTGCTTTAGACAAACTGTGTTAAATGAACAAATATCTGACAAATGCAGATTACATTCTTGCACTTAAGGACAACACTTGAGAGTTAAGTTTTTTAAAAAAGAAATCGGGCTGGAGAGATAGCCTCATGGTTAAGAGCACTGACTGCTCTTGCGGAGGACCCGGGTTTGATCCTCAGCACCCACATGGTGGCTAAGAACCATCTGTAACTCCAATTCCAGGAGAACTCCAGTTCCAGGGGAATCCGAGACCCGCTTCTGACCTCCACGGCCTTGCACGACAAAGGTGCACAGACCTACATGCAGACAGTACATTCATACACATACAAAAATAAATAAAATTTAATTAAAAAAAGAAATAATTGCCTTTTATGACAACAAAGAACTTGAAAATGAGTTGGAATCATTTTAAGGGTTTGAACTGAAGAATGCTACGAAAAAGTAGGCATTTCAGTGGTTTTAATTTGCATTTCCTTAATTATTAGCGACATTGAGTACTTCTTTTTTTAATTTTATTTATTTTTGCATGTGTATGAATGTACTGTCTGCATGTAGGTTTGTGCACCCATGTCGTGCAATGCTGCGGAGGTCAGAAGAAGGTCTCAGATGCCCCTGGAATTGGAGTTCTCCTGGAATTGGAGTTATAGACGGTTCTTAGCCACCATGTCGGTGCTGGGGATCAAACCCGGGTCCTCTGCAAGAGCAGTCGGTGCTCTTAACCACTAAGCTATCTCTCCAGCCCCCCACATTGAGTACTTCTTACGATGTTTCTCAGCCATCTCTAATTCCTCACTTGTGAAGTCTCTGTTCAGCTCTTTGCTCCACCTTTTGAGTGGGTCATTTGTTTTCTTCCTTCTTTGTTTTTTGAGTAGTTTATATACTCTGGAAATCAATGCTTTGTCAGATGTATCTCTGGTGAAGGTTTTCTCCCACTCTGGGTTTTCTCTTCACTTCCTTGATTGTTTCTTTTGATGTACAGAAGCTTTTGAGTTCAATGAGGTCCCATTTGTCAATTGTCAACCTTAATTCTTGAACAGCTGCTGTCTGATTTAGGAAGTCTTTTTTTAAGATATCATCTTACTCCAATAAGACTTGCTAGGATCAAGAAAACAAATGATAACAAGTGCTGGAGAAGTTGTGGGGAAAGGGGAAGACTCATCCACTGCTGGTGGGAATGTAAACTGTTACAGCCACTATGGAAAGCAGTGTGGAGAACCCTTGGAAGACTTGGAATGACCTGACCCAGTCATACCACTTCTGGGTATATACACACAAGACTCATCTTACTGCAGAGATACATGCACAGCCATGTTTATTGCAGCTCTCTTCACAATAGTAAGGAGCTAGAACCAATCCAAGTGGCCCTCAACTGACAAGTGGATAGAGAAAATATGGTACATCTACCAATGGAGTTCTATGCAGTGTTAAAGAAAGATGACATCATGAACTTTGCAGGTAAATGGATGGAGTTAGAAGATATCATGCTGAGTGAAGTAACACAGTCCCAGAAAAACAAATGACGAATGGTATCCCTCATCTGTGGATGCTAGCACCAATTACCTAATTGTATGGCAAACTGAGCAACATCAATGTGATCTGAAAACAACTGTGCTCTTATATTGTAGAATCCATTAAAAAATAAACAAATAAAGTATACTTACAAAAAAGTATGCATTTCAGGAACTCATACTATTTCATGATGATAAAAGATTTAAGAGATCAATGGAGATGTCCAGGGATGGAGCAAGAGAGGTACCATTGCAATTCTGAGCATGGAACTCAGTCCTTCAGAATCATCAGAACTCACTCTAGGAAAGGCAGTGCCTGGTACTGTGCTGGAAGGAGAGTTGCTACTTGGTAATGACATAGCTGCAACATAGTGGCACTGGCTTCCACTGAGTTTCACTGTTTGACGATGTGACAAGAGGTGGGCAGCTGTTTAAACCAGAATCCAAGAAACCTTTGATGTAAGGACAAGAGTCAGTTAAGGATAAGACTGAAAATGCAGAGGACCTGCAGTCATTTTCCACCATTTACTAAATTCTCTTATCCTCTTGTTATACAAAGAATAATATTATAATCATTTTCACATTAAAAGTTGATTTTAAATGTATAAAAGGAAACCTAGAAAGATGTTAGCATTTTACAACTAGCTTGATTTCCCTCCAGTTTGAATCCCATAATGACCATCTGCTTATCTGAACAACTAAATAGCTGATGAAACAACAGTCTGGAAGCTGTGACTCTAACAGGAGAGTGTTCTTGTCTCCAGCATTTATACTGGAAGTTGCAAGGAAGATTTCTTTTTTTTAATTTTCATTTTTTATTGATGCTTTGTGTATTTCATACATCATTTTCCAATTCAGTTCAGGCATATTTCCCTTTCCCTCCCCCCCACCCCACCCCACCCCATCCCAGATCATGCATTCTGCCATAACTCTCCTGCATCTTTCTCTCAGTTTTTTTTTTCATTTTTTAACAATAAGTGATAATTTATGAGTACAAGCATCCTTCTTGTAAAACCAATTTGCAAGCAGTTGTGTCCAAACTCACACAGCCCATGGGTCCCACCAT